>VZQC01011697.1:743405-793697 GCA_009823505.1 Rhizomys pruinosus
AAGACAGTTTCAATATAAGTGTGGTAGACAGCATACTGTAGTATGAAGGGCTCCTTTGTTTTCTAATGGAAAGTATGCTGAAATTTTTCTTATTACTAAGTGAATTTCATAAGATACATAGAAATCCATGTATTATAAGAACATCCATTAACTTGGCTTAACTATTCTCAGTGAAATTAAATGTAATTATGGCTGGGCGTGGTAGTGCATGCCTTTAATCCCAGCATTAGGGAGGCAGAGGCAGGCAGATGTCTGTGAGTTCAAGGCCAGCCTGGTCTACATAGCAAGCTCCAGGACAGCTGGGACTAAAGGGAGACCCTGTCTCAAAAAGACCAAAAAAAAAAAAATTAAATGTAATTATCTAACTATAATCTAACTATACAAAGTCTGTGCCCTATTTAACCCTGTATACCTAATAGGGTTAATGGTAAAATGAGAAACATTTAAATAAATCTGTATTAAGAACTTTAGATAGCACTCAGCTTTAGGAAGAAGATAAAGAAGGAACAAAGGGAAAACAAACTTCTGAGAGATAATTTTTAAATGAAGAATGGATGTAAAAGAAAATCCTTTGGACTCTCAGACTTTATTGAATAAAGCAGGCAAGAAAGGAATTAAACATTTATAAGATATATTTATTTTTCTGACCAAAGTGCAATGATTTTTAAATCTTTTTAAACAAATAACTATGAAAAAAGTATTCCATAAAATAAAATACAAATGGGAAATTTAACCATTAGATTGCTTTTTCTAATTTATTCTAACTGTATTTAGTTTAACAAAACAAAAACATTAAAGTGTTACTAAAATGAGAACTAATTCATATTAACATAAATCTAGCACATACATTTCAAGATTCCATGGCTAGAAATTTTGTAATATCATTTTAACAACAAATAGCACTGCCACAGAGCTCAAGGAACACTGCCACAGAGCACTGCCCCAGATTATGTCAGAAGAAAGCTGACAGTTCTGCCAGGCTGAACCCCCTTTTGTCCCAAGCTAAACCTTGGAAGCAAAGGGCATACCCTGGCAGACCACTCTGTGAAAGCTACAATAAATCAATGCCTAAGTTTTCTCTTTCTATAGGAAATGGTCAGTTATCTGATAAATATTAAAACATTGCTAGGAATCCACTTTACGAGTTTGTTTACTCAACACCTTGTGCAAGAATTAACTACACAAAAGTCCCTTTAAATTTGGTCCACAAATTCACTTAACAGGTGGAAATTTTAAAATCTTCAGCAAGAGGAAGTGGAAATCCCTAATCCTAATAAGTTGTAATTATGAAAAGGGATATACATGCATACTACAAAATTTGCTCACAGAAGGCACAAACCATAAAAGAGACTAAAGAACTAGTTGATACCCTTCTTTGTTTTGTGAGCACCATAACTAAGATGAAGTTAAAGTCTGCTATGACCCAAAATCTTAAAAACACATAATTTAATTTGTCTTAATAGGTATTTTCTAGTCATTAATTGAGATGTAATTTTGAAAGATTAAAACTGCTTTAAAAGAGGGGGCTGTGATAGCAGCTATCAAAGAAATATTCAAGCATTATTTCAAAGGTATTTTCAAAGTTGGTTAGCCTTCCTTGTCAAAAATCTTCACAACTTCACCAAAAACCTATAAAGGAAAAAGACAATACTTTTAAAAGCAAAGTATTGTTAAAACACCACATAGCAGATGCTGGGTGTTGTGGCACACACCTTTAATCCCTGCACTAGAGAGGCAGAAAGGCCAGCCTGGTCCACATAGTGAGTTCCTATTAAAAACCATCAATTTTACATTAATTTTACACATTATAATTTTTTAGTTTTTTCTGTTTCACTGTATGCATAATACAAACAAAACATACAAAATTGTGAACATGTTGTATTCAACGTTACTATTGGTTTTTGACCAAACACACTTCTTGATAGGTTGTTAGTAGTTTGGTAAAATGTAAAGTGAAGTAGTTAATATTTCTGATTCTACAAAAAAAAAAAAAAAAGCCGGGTGTGGTGGTGCACACCTTTAATCCTAGCACTTGGGAGGCAGAGGCAGGCAGATCTTTGTGAGCTCAAGGCCAGCCTGGTCTACAGAGTGAGTTCCAGGACAGCTGGGAGTACAGGGAGACCCTGTCTCAAAAAGACCAAAAAAATCAGTTTTCTCATATATTATTTATCTCTATAGGAATGGATTTAAAAAAGACTCAATGAATCTTGGTTCTTTGGGCCTGGCTTTTTGTCTTACGAATACAAGAAGAAGACGACTCAGAAAACCAGGGAAAGGGAGAAGAGACGAATTAGAAACACTGGAAATATTTGAAGGCAGGAATTTGCAGACCACTATTAGAAAGACATAGAGAGGAGTCCTAGGACCCTGTACCTTTGAAGCTCTTTGTTATGGAAAAGAAAACAGCCTTGGGCCCTTGGGCTAGAGGACCTGCCAGTATGAGTGTAGATTTTTATTTTATTTATTTTTTATGTGTATGAATGTACTGTCTGCATGTAGGTTTGTGCACCTGTGTCGTGCAATGCCGCGGAGGTCAGAAGAGAGTGTCCGATTCCCTGGAACTGGAGTTAAAGACGGTTCTCAGCTGCCATGTGGGTGCTGGGAATCGAACCCTGGTCCTCTGCAAGAGCAGTGGGCACTCTTAACCGCTAGGCTATCTCTCCAGCCCCAATTTTTATATTTATTTATTTATTTATTTATTTATTTAGTTAGTTAGTTAGTTAGTTAGTTAGTTAGTTAGTTTTGGTCTTTTTGAGACAGTGTCTCCCTGTAGCCCTTGGAACTCAGTCTGTGGACCGGGCTGGCCTTGGACTCACGAGGATCAGCCTGGCTCTGCCTCCCAAGTGCTAGGATTAAAGGCATGCGCCACTACACCTGGCTGATGAGTGTAGATTTTTAAAAGAATGAACAAGAGCCAAATTACTATACTCAAACTACCAAATTCCCTGTGTGTGAGGGAAGTGGTTTGGAACTAACAAACTACCCACTTCCCAAGAAAAAAAATCTGAAGTTGTAAAACCCATTTTAGATCTATTAAAAAGGGGGGGGGCACAAAAAAAAAAGATTCTATGTATGAGTGAAATAATGCAGCTTTCTGTGCCTGGGTTATTTCATTTAACATTATGATATCAAGATAGACAGCACATGCGCACGTTGGGGCAACCAATAGAGTTCAGTGATTTTTTTTTTTTTTTTGGTCTTTTCAAGACAGGGTCTCCCTGTAGCCCCAGCTGTCCTGGAACTCACATTGTAGACCAGGCTGGCCTTGAACTCACAAAGATCCACCTGCCTCTGCCTCCCAAGTGCTAGGTTTAAAGGCACACGCCCACCACGCCCGGCATATTATGAGTACCTAAAGGTCCACTGTACAAATATGCAACATTTTTTGGTCCTTTTGTGACAGGATCTCCCTGTAGCTACAGCTGTCCTGGAACTCAACATGTAGACCACACTGGCCTTGAACTCAAAGAAATCCACCTGCCTCTGCCTCCCGAGTGCTGGGACTACAGGCATGCACCACCATGCCCATCTAAATATGCAACATTTTTATAAGCCAAAATCATTCTTACAAAACTGTATGTGTTCTGTCCCTATTATAAAAAGTGGGAGCTAGAGAGATGGCCTAGCAGTTAAGACCACCGACTGCTCTTGCAGAGGACCCAGGTTCAATCCCCAGCACCCACATGGCGGCTGAGAACCTTCTTGAACTCCAGTTCCAGGAGAATCCGACACCCTCTTCTGACCTCCGCAGCATTGCATGACACGGGTGCACCAACCTACATGCAGACACATACACATACAAAAATAAATTAAAAATTTTAAAAATTAATTTAAAAAAGTGTACGAGGATTTTGAGTAAAAACTCAAATTTGTAACATTGAACCATACATGAATGTTCCTGTTTATGATTATGATGAATTGCTTCCCAGGCTCTTCATAAGGGTTCAAGTTTTTTTTAATGATGTGAATGTAATTCAAACACCATGAATATAAAAGTGTAAAATCTTTCAAATGGCCATAATTTATTTTCTCTTCTTTCCTTGAAGTAGTATTTTTCAGTCAAAACTGAGAAATTTTTGTTACAACTTTTTTCTTACACATAACTGATCCCATGACCCTGGGGGAAAGCCAGCTTTTTTTTTTTTTTGGTGTTTGGTTTGTTTCTTTATTTATTTGTCTATGTAGCTACAGCTGGAACTGACTGTGTAAACCAGATCCACCTGCCTCTGCCTCCCAGTGCTGGGCTTAAAGCTGTGAGCCACCATGACCAGCTGAAAGTCAGTTCTTTCTTAATTGGCTAAATTTGCTTTTGTTGTTCATTGGGCCTATTTCAAATTATTTTATAAATACATTGTAATTCAGCTTTTTATTGCTTTTAATTAGTATATATTAATTATACATAATAGATTTCATTATAATCTTTCCATACATGTATACATTTTGATAATATTCACTCCCCCATTTATCCTCCTTTATTAATATGTGTGTCCATGATATATGCTTTCACATTTATGCACCTGTACATGTGGGTGTGTGCATGTGGAAGCCTAAAGTTGATGTTAGGTATCCCCTTGATTGTTCTCTGATTTCTTTGATTGTGGCTGGGTTTCTCACTGAACCCAGAGTTCTCCAATTCTGGCCAATCCACCTAATCACCTTTCTCCCAGGATCCTATCTCTGCTGCCTGAGTGCTGGGATTCCAGGCAGCCACCAAGCCTGCCCAGCTTTTAATGGCTTCCTGGAATCTGAGCTTTGGTCCTCATATTTTCATGGCAAGCTTTCCCAATATTCTCTTGTCTCCTGCCCACTCCCACTCATCGCCTTCCTCTCCTCAACTACTGTCCCTTTTACATTTATTTTGGGGTGTGTCAGTGTGTTTGAGAAAGGGACAGAGACAGAGACAGAGACAAAGACAGAGAGACAGAAAAAGACCCCGCAAGTTTAATTAGTGCTACTTACAGTAGGATAGGTGAGTGTTGTTGTTGTTGTTGTTGCTACTGTTGTTGTTTTAAATAAAATCACAGGCAGCTTACCAATAGCTACATACTGAAGAAAATGTCTTTCCTTCTACCAGTAACCAATAACTACTTATAGATCCTCAAGGAAGGGCAGAGATCTGTGAGGCCCTGCCTCTCCATTATAGAATGTTGAACCTTTTATTTAATATTTTATTCATAATTTTTATTTGATGCATAAGAATCTATTACCCGCATGTGTGTAAGTACACCCATGGAGGTCAGAAGAGGGCATCGGAATCCCTGGAACTGGAATTTCAGATGGTTGTTATGCTGGGCATAACAATGTGGATGCTGGGCATCAAACCCAGGTCCTCTTCGAGAGCAGCCAGTGCTCTTAACCACTGAGCCATCTCTCCAGCCCCTCTCCAGAATGTTGAATCTTGTGCAGGTCGTCTGCAGGTGATCACAGCTGCTGAATGTTCAAGAAAACAATGGCAAAGTCATGACTGGAAGACAGCATTCTACATCACTCTACCCCTTTCTCGGTTTTTACATTCTTTCAGTTACCCTTCTTGTAAGATGAACCTTGAGCTTTGGAATGTTTTTATTTTGTTGTCGAAAGGGGGTCTTATGTAGTCCAGGCTGACTTTCAACTCCTGATCTTCTTGCCTCTATTTCTAAAATATTAGAATTAAAAGCATGCATCACCATCTATGGCTAATACAAAGCTGTTGATGGAACCCAGGGCCTAGTGCATTCTAGTCAAGCACTCCACCAAAAGAGCTATGTGTTTAGTCTAAGTTCAGCTTTTAAATAATTGAAATATCTTTACCATAGATAAGTGATACCAGCTTCTAGTTCCAAGACCCTACACTCAAGAAATGTCCTAAAGCATACTGAGTACCTCCAACTGAAGCACATGCTTGTTTATAGGTGGGAAGCCGAACCTGAAAGCCCTTAATAATTATTATTTGGTACATTGTTGGTAAGATAAAGGACTTTGACCTTCCATTTTTCCTCAGATTTAAGAAGCTATCTTGTTAAACATGAAAAGCTGCCTTTGCTATTGACCTTTATTTAGTGCCTTTAAAAAAAAATTAAATGGGCTTCCATTCAGCCACCTCCTTTAGGGCATAGTGACTCTGTCCTTCAATCTTACTGCTCTTAAAAGTTGCTAGACCTACATTCAATTGACAAAGGGGAGAGTCGGTGTCTGTCAGGCTGTAATAGTGATTGGATATAAAAAGGTTTAGGATTGAAGATTTAAAGAGATGGGCCTTTTGAAATTGCCTGGATTTATGGATGCCTGTTAGAATGTGGCTGCCTCTTAAAACAAAACAAAACAGAACAAAATCTAAATGAGACTGACAATGAAGAGCTTATTCATATTGCCCATGAAGGAGTATCAACATGCACAATTAATACTGGAAAACAGTCTGAAACATCTCCATTTAAGCCACATGCCATCTGGCCCAGAAGCAGTCATTCTACCAGACTGACACCAAAGGTCGGCAGGAGCGAGAGCCGTATGTCCCTCTGCCAGGCTCCTGGATTGTATTTCTCATTTAAGGGAATCTGATCTGTCATTCCTCTAGCTCCTGTGGGCTTTAAATTCACATAATCAACATATCACTGCCAGAGACTTAGTAATAGCTGAGGCAGTTTAAAGGTGAGTGGAGAATAATCGTACTCCCATGCCAGATGCCTTCAGTTCTGCAAAGATATAAAATGTCCATCTCCAGCTCCAAAAAGTAAGGCAAATTGCCCTCTGTGAAGAAGTCTTGCCTCTCTTTCCAAATATGCTAGTAGCTATATTTTATGTCCTGGGAGGGCTGGGCCTTGGCAAAAGTTTAGAGCACTTGTTCTCCAAATGTGGTTCCCAGACCTCTGGGATTCCCAATGCCCCTTCTAAGGGGCCTGAAGGTCAAAATTAGTACCATAATAAAACTGTTACTTGCCTGTCTCACTGTCTGACATTTGCACTGATGATCCAAAAGCAATAGTGGGTAGGACTGCTGTACATGAGCCAAGACAATGACACCGAGTTACATTGGTAGTAGCTGTGTTTTTCACTATCGCACAGGAAAAAAAAATTCCAGTTTCACTTAAGAATACTCTTGATGAGGTTGTAAAACTTATTAATCTCATTATATCTGTACCATTAAAGGACCATCCTTTTCATATTTTGTATGACAGTGGAAAATGCACATAATGCATTTCTGTCGCATACTCAATTATAATGGTTGTCTTAGGGCAAGGCACTTGTGCTATCATCTGAGTGGGAAGGGGAGTTATCTGCTTTAGTTTTATGGATGTTATTTTAATATGGAAGAACTGACAAAATGAGTATTTCATTCACATTTCTCAACAGTGAACTAATTTATCCAGTTTCTTCAAAGAAAATGACTCAGAATATTTGTTAGGAATGATAAAACTGAAGTTTTTCAATGAAAACTGAAATTTTGATAATCTTATATTTGAAGTCATGGGTGTGACAGTTTCCCACCACTAAAATCTTATGTGATAACATCAGTGATGTTTGGTTATTAGCAAGCAGAGTAATTTTTAATTATAAAATGAAATGTGTCAACATTTGGGAGACCTGCCTAGGTCAGGCAACCAATATGTTCTGAATGTCTAACTGCTTGATGTTAGAAAACCAGAAATGATTAACATGTCCCTGAAAATTCCACTGTTTTATTTCAAATTTCATATTGAAAATTACCCTTCAGAACTATTGGATCTTGGTTTAGTTTCAAAGAAGTCTATGTAAATTTACCTGAAAGGCTTTTCCAACAATGTAACAGTATTAACTTGGACTGTATTCCTATATGACGACAAAATCATGTATCACAAGGCATTGAATTCAGAAGCAGTATGAGAATCTGACTGTCTTCTACTGCACATTAAAGAGATTTATGAAAATTAAAATAAGCTGGGCCTGGAAATACAGGTCTGAAATCCAGTTATTTGGGAAGCTGAGGCAGGAGGGCCACAAGCTAAACGTCAGTGAGGGATATAGACTGAGTTCAAGGCTAGCCTGAGAAATTTGTGAGACTATATCTCAAAATAGCTGTTGAAACAACTCAGTGGTAGAGTGCTTGCCTAGCATGAGTGAGGTCCTATATTCAATCTCCAGTAACACAGAAAAGTAAAACAGGGTCTGGAAGATGAGTTTATTAGTGACTTTTCTGCTGCTGTGATAGAACTACCACAAACAAGAGAGCTTATAAAAGGAAGAGTTTATTTGAGTTTACTGTTGACAGTTCCAGGATATTAGAGTCCATCATGGCAGGGAGGCATGGTGGCAGGAACTGGAACAGAAAGCTGAGGTTCACATCTTCAAGCAGGCACAGGAAGCAGAGAGAGAGAGCAACTGAAGACTGGCAAGGCTTGTTGAACTCTCTAAGCCCACCCCCAGTGACATGCTTCCTCCAGCATGGCCACACCTTCTAAGATCTCCCAAAACAGCACCACCAACTGGGGACAAAATTTCTGAATACGTGGAGCCTATGGGGGACATTTTCATTCAAACCACCACAGTGAGTGAGTGGGGAACGGTGCTTGCTGCCAAGCCAGATGACCTGAGTTCAATCCCTGAACCCCACTGGGTGGCACAAGTTGTCCTCTGACCTCCACAGGTATCCCTTAGCATATGCATACACACACACACACACACACACACACACACACACACACACATACACACGCACACATGAATTTTAAAAACTAAACATTCTGGGGGCTGGAGAGGTAGCTCAGGGGTTAAGAGCACTGGCTGCTGTTGTAGAGGACCCTGATTCAGTTCTGGGCATCCACATAGCAGCTAACAACTAACTATATGTGACTCCCGTTCCCGGGGAATTCAATGCCTTCTTGTGACTTCCACAGGAATTGTATTATGGGTGCACTTACACACATTCAGACAAAACACACGAATGAAATAAAAATAAAATATTTTTTAAAAAATTAAATCTTGACAAAGGGGCCAAGAAGACTCAATGGAGGAAAGACAGCATCTTCAGCAAATGGTGTTGGTAAAACTGGATCACCACTTGTAGAAGAATAAAAGTAAACCCTTACCTCTCGCCCTGTACAAAAATCAACTCCAAATGGATCAAAGACCTCAATGTGAAACCCGAAACTCTGAAAATGATAGAAGAAAATGTTAGTAACCTACAAGACATAGGCAGCACCAGCAGGAAATAAGGCCAACAATTGACAAGTGGGACCTTATTAAACTCAAAAGCTTCTGTACAGCGAAAGAAACAATCAAAGAAGTAAAGAGAAAAACCCACAGAGTGGGGGAAAACCTTAACCAGTGATACATCTGACAGAGCATTAGCATCCAGAATATAGAAACTACTCAAAAAACAGAGGAGGAAGAAAACAATGAGTTACTCAAAAGATGGAGTAAAGAGCTGAACAGAGACTTCACAAGTGAAGAACATGGCTGAGAAACATCTTAAGTATTCAACATCAGTAATAATTAAGGAAATGCAAATTAAAACCACTTTAAGATTTCATCTTACTCTTGTCAGACTGGCTATGATCAAGAAAACAAAGGGCACCAAATGCTGGAGAGGTTGTGGGGAAAGGGGAACACTCATCCACTGCTGGTGGGAATGCAACCTCATACAACCTCTATGGAAAGCAGTGTGGACTCAAAATGAGCCTGCTACCTGACCCAGCCATACCACTCCTGGATATATACACACAAGACTCATCTTATAGAAGAGATACATGCATATCTAAATTTATTCGAAATAGCAAAGAGCTGGAACCAACCCAAATGTCCCTCAACTGATGAGTGGATAAAGAAAATGTGGTACAGGCTAGAGAGATGGCTCAGTAGTTAAGAGCACCACCAACTGGTCTTGCAGAAGACCTGGGTTCGATTCCCAGCACCCACATGGAAGCTAAGAACTGTCTTTAAGCCAGGTGTGGTGGTGCATGCCTTTAATCCTAACACTCTGGAAGCAGAGGTAGGCAGATCTCTATGACTTCAAGGCCAGCCTGGTCTACGGAGTGAGTTTCAGGCCAGCTGGTATCCATAGGGAGACCCTGTCTCAAAAAGACAAAAAAGAAAAAGAAAATGTGGTACATCTGCACAATGGAATTCTATGCAGCTGTAAAGAAAGATGACATCATGAACTTTGCAGGTAAATGGATAGAACTAGAAGCCAATTATGCTAAGTGAAGTAACACGGTTCCAGAAAAACAAACGACATATTGTTGTCTTTCATTTGTGGATCCTAGCACCAAATCTCTATTTGTAAGGCAAACTAAATAATTCTTTTTTCTTTTTTTTATTAAGTATATACCTGATGTTACTCATGAACTTGCTATGTAATGTAGGAATGTAAAGTAATATTTTTTTCTTTACCTGCCTACAACCCTACTGTCAAAATGTGAATCACTAAACATGTTTTGGAATTAACCTATAGTCTAATTTCAGACAACATAATTTTGGTATATGTGTGGCATGCATATATGCATGTTTTGAAGTGATACAAATTGGAAGGAACAACAACAACAAAAAGACTGGGTCAAAGAACTGACTGAAAAAGTAAGCTTCTGCTCCAAACAGTAAACTGCATTGAAAAAAGTTAAAAAAAATAAAAATAAAAAAGACTGAGAAAAAGATGAAAGACATGTATGGCAGAATGCAGCTCTGGTGAGGTAGGGGGCAAGGAATGGGTCTAAATTTGACTAAGAAATGTATGAAATGCACAAAACTTCAATTAAAAAAGAAAATGATCTAAAACTGTTGTTAAAAAAGAAAAAAATAAATTTCATCTTCTCACTAAATTTTGAGTTTAGGAAGGTCTTGTTCCATAAAATGTGTTTTCTATACTATATTTATATCTAATGAGTTTATTTCTATTTTAAAATGAGGGGGATTTTTGCTGTTTGTTTTTGCCAGGTGTGGTGGTACATGCTTTTAATCCCAGCACTTGGGAGGCAGAGGCAGGCAGATCTCTGTGAGTTCAAACCCAGCCTGGTCTACATAGGGAGCTCCAGGACAGGCAGCGGGGACTGCAGAGAGACCGTGTCTCAAAAAGACCGAAAAAATAAGATTTTTTGTTTCTTGATGGATCTACTCCACATAAAAACTAAGCTCATTGGGTTTTTCAATAATATATAATAAGGTAAAGAAGAGGACCTCTGTGAGTAAAATATTTAAGGACATTTGTCTATGGTAATAACCAGGACAGTGTAGTACTGGAAACAAATGGGACTGTAGACCAATGGAAAAAAATCACCAGAAATGAATCTACAACCAACTGATTCTGGACAAGGTTCCAAAAACATACATTGAAGAAAAGGAAACCTAGTGTACAAATGGTGCTAGGAAAACTAGATGTTTACATTCAGAAGAATGAAACTATATCTGTCATCCTTTGCAAAACTCAACTCAAAATAGATCAAAGACCTTAATATAAGGCTTAAAATTTTGAAAGGACTAGAGGAAATCATACAGGAAACACTTCAACTATGGGCAAGGACTTTCTAAATACTATTCAAAAACACAGGAAAGAAAAGCTAAAAAAGACAAACTGGATTATGTGGTGCAAAAGAAGCAATCCATAAAGTAAAGACACTGCCTACAGAATGGGAGAAAAATTGTTGCTATCTCACAGGTTAATATCCAAAATATATATTTAAAAAAGAAAAACAATTTTTGGACTCTAAAGATGACTCAGTAGTTAAGAACTTTTATACTACCAGGCATGGTGATACACACTTTTAACCCCAGCACTCCAGAGGTAGAAGCAGGCAGATCTCCATGAGATCTGAGGCCAACCTGGTCTACATATACAGGGAGACCCTGTCTAGGTTTGGTTCCCAGCGCTCCAAATGGCAGCTCACAACCACCTAAAACACAGGATCTCCAGCTCCAGGAGATCCAATGCCCTCTTCTAAAAAAAAAGAAGGGGGAGGAGGAGGAGGAGGAGGAGGAGGAGGAGGAGGAGGAGGAGGAGGAGGAGGAGAGAAGTAAAAGAAATCCAAGCACGGTAGAGCACACCTTTAATCCCAGCACTCCGGAGGCAAAGGCAGGTGGATCTTTATAAGTTCACGGCCAGCCTGATTTACGTAGCGAGTTCCAGGCCAGCTGGGGCTACAGGGAGGCCCTGTCTCAAAAAGGTGCCTCCAAAAGGACTAAAATATGAGTAAATTGGGGCTGGAGAGATGGCTCAGCAATTAAGAACACTGGCAGTTCTTCCAGAGGTCCCAGATTCAATTCCCAGCACCCACATAGTGACTAACAATAGTCATGGCCCCAGTCCCAGGAGATCCAATTCCCTCTTCTGGCTTCCATGGGCATTGCACTACATGGGTATACTTACATATATGCAGGCAATAACTCATACACATAAAATAAAAATAATAAAATACAGAAAATGGGTAAATAATCTGAATATGCATTTCTCAAAGGAAAATATACAAATGACCAACAAATATATAAGAACTGCTTCCTTAGGTGATCTTGAATGCCTTTTTACCTTCCCAAACAGAGACCCAGCTTTTTCATTCTGTATCCATTACCCAAGCTCTGCCCCAACCAGTTCAAATGGCCCAGAAGGCCTAGAACTTTCTCATCTTCTAAATTAGCTGAAGAAATGAAAGATCAAAGTCATGTAAATGGCAAGCTTTGAACAATGCACCATATACATGCTATGCCATTTAATGGTATAATAGTACTATTAAGTAATAATAATGACATTCCAAAATAATACTACAACAGACCACAGAAGGAGCCAGTCTTATAGAAAAGGTCAGCAAAAACTTATTTGAGCTAAGAAATCTTACATAAACCAAATAAAAACATCTTATAATTACAACAATGTTAATTTCCAAATACTTGTACATGTCACTAAAAATAAATCTTTACTATAAGGCATTAACAGGTTCATAAATGTTTCTGACCATTATAGTATTATTTACATGCAATGACACTTTTCTGGAAGACAAAAAATTTCACATTGAAAAGATAACAAAGCAATCTCTACCTTGAAAAATATTGAGAAGCACTGCACTGTACCATAAACTGTTCAAATGTAAACATCATAAACTGTAAACATTGTAAATTCAGTGCCTTCATAACAATGCTAGGCTGATTGAGTGACATCTTTAACTCTATAAGTCCACCATTGCCATCAAAGTATTTAAAGTAAAACTCTAATCAGGAAAGTCAACACACACCAATGAAAGTTAATGGGGCTAGACAGATGGTTCAGGGGTTGAGTACTTTTTGTTCTCCTAGAGAACTCTACTTCAGTTCCCAGCACCCAGGTCAGAGAACAACTGCCTATAACTCCAGCTGCAAGGAATATGATACTTCCAGCCTCCTTGGGCACTGGCACTCGTGTGCACATACTCATATACATACCCACACATACACAAATAATTAAAAATAATGGAATAAATATTTTAAAAATTAATAGCCCAGTAAAGTAACTGGGTTTAATGAAGGAAAACAAAAGAAAATGCTAAAGGAATATAGGAAAGGTCTGGCACATGATTTGCAGGCATTCTACCACTGAGCCCCTTAGATCTGCATTGTTATTTTCTTGTGCTGGAGACCGAACCCAAAGCCTGGTACATGTCAGGCAACCATTCTACCACTGACCTACAGTCATCCTGTGGATAAAGTGAGCAAAGAGGAGAGCATCTACCCTCCTAAGTCAAGTGGACAACACTGATAAAAATGCACATGGAAAGGGCAGTGTACTAGACATAGTAGAGGGCTCAAGGAAACAGTGTGAGATACTCTTGGGAAAGCCACTTTAGGGCCAAATGTTGGAGTGCTGAATGGACTAATAAGGTTATTCCTGGACAAACTGTCAGCCCATGAAAGGAAACAGCCAGAATTGACCAGAGTCCAAGTCAACAGCTCCAGAGAGAGTGGACTGTTTTACCTCTCATCCACCTGTGCCCCTTTTCTAAGCCTAGGGAACAACCTGCGGAAGAGGGGGCGTGGTAGAATGTAAGGGCTGCGATTGGGGTGAATGGTGAAACTACAGCAATGTAGTCTGGACACTCATTTGATCAACTTGATTGAACAAACAACCTGTCACCCCCCACTGGATGGTGGGGCTGTAGGTGTTTGGGCACAACAGCCTGCAGATAGGTTTTGCATGAAGGATGCTTGTACTCATGGATTATCACTTATAGCTAAAAATGAAAAAAAAAAAAAAACCTTGATAAAGATGGCAGGCAGTCATGGCAGAATGCATGAATCTGTATGTGTTGTGGGTTGGGTGGGGAGGGAGGGAAATAAGCTGAACTGATGGAAAAAATGTAATGAAATGCCAAGCATCAATAAAAGTAATTTAAAAAAAAAAAAAAAAAAAAAAAAAAAAAAAAAAAAAGAGTATAAAACCTATTCCTATAGGCAATTCAAAACCACTGAGTAAAGAAATTAAAGACAGAGGGAGAAGAGTATGGGGTAGATTGGCAAACTGGGACAGGAATTAGAAAGTCCTATTAGGAAGCAATTTACAATTCAAGACTAAGATTGTTCAAGTCTGACTAGAGAAAATAAAAGCCAAAGTGAATGAACATAAGGGAGACATTGAAGGGTCACAGTTTGGTAACAAAGGCAATGTAGAAGAAGGAAAGAGAGAAGACTCCAGGATTTCAAGCCCAAGAGGCCCACATGGTACAATTACACAGTAACCATTTGGCCTGGGGTACATCTCCTTACTCTATAGCCTCCTAAGCTTGGTGCTGGTCCATTGAAAAGAAGGAAGCTCCTGTTTCCTGAAATGGAGGAATTTTTACCCCACTAGAAAAATGTAAAGTAGCATACTAGAATTACCACTGGCCAGTTCTTCAACTGCTGTATGATGTTTGCTCCTTCTCACCACAGGACAGTAAGAACTAAGCTCATTTACAAGCCAGTAGCTGCTCACTGACCAGTCCATATTCAGACTGCTCTCATTACACTTCTGCTGGCTTCTCCCCAGGCTCTTAGACCAGCAATGTGTTTGCTCTTTTGTTTTATGGTATTTTTTAATTTTTGTGAATTTCATAAATATATTTTGATCAAATTTAGATCCTGTCCCCCCTCTACACCTCCTCCACTACCTCCGACCCAATTTTTTATATTCTATTTTACACACACCCCTACACATATACACATAATACATACACATTATATATACACGTGTGTGTGTATGTGCGTGTGTGTGTGTGTGTGTGTGTGTGTGTGTGTACATGCCTATAAAGTCAAATTTATGTCCTGAGATTCATTGTACGCCCATCCACTGGAGTCTGGTCAACTTATGAAGAGTCTCACCCTTAAATGAGACCAGCTATCCTCCTCCCAGCAGCCATCAGTTGCCAATAGTTCCTCAGGTTGGATTGGGGTTTATTACCCTCTTACCTACTTCTATGCTGGGATTTTCTCTGTCTTGAGCTTTGGTGGGACTTGTGCATGCTGTCACCATTGCTGGGACTTCATATAAGTAACTGCCCAGCTGTCTGAAAAACTTTCCCTGTGGTCATCCACCTCCTCTGGCTCTTACAATCCCACTTCTGCAATGATCCCTGAGCCTTGGGAGGTAGAAGTTTGATATAGATGTCCTATTCAGGGATTAGCACTCTGCAGACTGTTATTCTCTGCAAGTTGGCCACTCATGGGTCTCTGTGTTAATCACCAATCTGCTGCATGAGGAAGCTTCTCTGGTGAGATTTGAGAGATGCATTAATTAATGGGTATAGCAATAAATCATCAGAAGTCAGTTTAACACTATCTATTTATCAGAATAATAGTATTAGGCTCTCTCTCCTCTATGTTCTGTGATCTGTCTAGCCTTGGGTTCCTAAGACTGATATCAATGTTAGGTATGGGTTCCATCTTATGAAGTGGACCTTAACTCCAATTAGAAAGTTGTTGGTTACTCCCATAAATTTTATGCCACTGTTGCACCACTGGGTATATCTTGCCAAGCTAGTTATTGTAACTCACAGGGTTCACAGGGGAGTAAGGCTGATGACTAATTTTCTCTCCTGGTAGCATGTATAGCACCTTCTGGCACCAGCTTGATTCTTCCTTATTTGTTCTAGAGCTCACCTATATAGTTTCTTTAGCAATAGTCTCTTAGCTTTCACTTTTAAGGCTACTACTACCTTAGATAGGATTACTTTCTGACCTATGACTTAATTGTCTTCAGCTTTAGAACACAGCTGTGGGTGATCAACACCTTCCAATCAACTTTTTGCCTTTCCAGATCACCTTAACTCTAACTTGCCCCCCCCCTTGGAGAACAAGATCAGATGTGTGTTTTGCACACTACTAGGTCCAATTCTAAAAAAGTGTTTAACAGCAATTATAAGGAAGGGGAAGAGTAGACAAAAATAAAGGTCTAGGGAGATTACTTAATGGTAAAGTTCCTGCCAAGCAAGCAGGGGGCTCTCCATTGTTTCCCATTTGAAAGCTGGGGGTGGTGGAGGCACCGGTAATCTCAATGAGAAAGACAGGTGGAGCTCACTGGCCAGCCAATCTGGACTACTGCTGAGCCCCAGATCCCAATGGAAGTCTGTTCCAAAAAAACAAGCTGCATGGCTCCTGAGGGACAAGACCTAAAATTATCCTCTGGCACACACACACACACACACACATACACACACACACACACACACACACACACACACACACACACATACACACACACACCACAGAGAAGTAGGTAGCACTAAAGATGAAAATTTTCACCCTGGGAAACAGGAGGGAGGGGTCATGATAATGAGATAATCATCTTCAGGTACAGAAAGAACTCTGCTGGGGAGAGGAAGCCTAATTGTCCTCCCATCTGGCCAAGGGCAGATCAAGGGCTTAGTTACAGCATGGGGGATTTACATAAGATCAAAGAATTTCTTGAACAAATAGGGAAATGGGTTTCAGAGGGGTTTTGTGTAATTGCCTTTACAGGAGAAGGCTTAGAATAGCCAAGCTTCTTAACTTCTTAACAGCCAAAAGGCCAGTGTTCTGTGCACTAGCAGGGGGTGAACTTTGCTTGTCCATTCCATAGCCCCTGACTTATTTTTTTTTTAAAAAAGCTCCTTTCACTGTGGGATAAACATTTGTATTGTTATGAACCCTTTTCCAGAGCAAGAATTCTTGGCCAATTGTATCTCTCTCTCTCTCTCTCTCTCTCTCTCTCTCTCTCTCTATCTATCGATAGATAGATAGATAGATAGATAGATAGATAGATAGATAGATAGATAGAAATAGATAGTAGATAGATAGATTTATATAGATATAGATATATAGATATAAACTAAGATATAGATAGACAGACAGATAGCTAGATAGATAGCTATCAGAAAATAAAGCCACTGTCCCTGTGGCCGAAGGAACACTATAATAATTTCAAAAGCTATAGTGGCAATTTCTGACAAAATGATATCCTAGGCAAACAGACACAAAATTGTTTCTTTAACTGAAGGGTTGCATGGCTGGTTTTTAATTAGAATAGATTAATACAGGGTTCCCATCTATTTTTAAAAAATTGAAAGGAAGGAAAAGCCTTGACGTAATTTAAGGGAGGAAAATAGCCTCTGGATCTTCTCCTTCCTAAATATAAGCCTAAAAAGAGGAGAAATCATATGAAAATGTGTCATTTGTTGCATACCCTAATAATCTCTGTATCTAAAATCTCAAGGATATCACATAGCCTTCTAAGTGTGTGTATGCATATAATATGTATTGTGAATGGAAGTTTTCAGAAAAACACCCACGTTTTCAAGTGAACTTCCTGCAAGGTTAATCCTCTGATTAGAACTTCAGTGATTCAGGAGAGCTTAGAATGTTGCAGGTCCAGAGCCTAGCTTTAGCCCCTCAATAGCTATTCTTTATCTAACTCTATGTTAGATTTAACATACTGTAACTAACAGATAAAAACTTTCGGAATGTATTAATAATCAGATAGCATCTAAGGGCCATAGCAGAATTCTCCTCAATTTGCTATAATCCACCTACCAAATATATTCATCAATGTATTTGAAAAATGTCTTGATTTATGGCTTGCTTTGTTCCATTACTATAAAAACTTCATGAAACTATTACCACATTGGAACATGAAGTCTGGGGTGACCTAAATCTGTGCTCTCAGGCCATTCATATTTGGCTCCAGAATAAAACTATCTTTTTTTCCACTTTAAGGTGAGAGCTGAGCTTTTGCATAAACGGTATTCATGTGTACAAATTTCTATATGTATATATAATGTAAACACATGCATAAGGTATTTATAATATATATATATATATATATATATATATATACCATTTTGTTTTCTGTTTCCACAATGGCATTAAGACAAAACTAGCCAGATGAATTACCTATCTCTACTGCCTCATTTGGCAAAATCAAGAAGTTTGCATGATAATGTATATGATGACTTTCATAATCCTCCCCTGGAAAACTGGAAAACATGTTCTTGAATTTTCCATTCCAAGAAGCAATAGGAAGTAATTGGTAAGATTTCTCTTTTTCCAAAGCATCATCCTTTTATATATACAATTCTAAAAAGGCATTAAAGATGGAAATACAGGAAGGAGGCTAAATGTTTTCATCATATTTTTTGGTTGAAAAAAGGACCATGCCTACATATCAATTCCAAACCCATCAATTACCAAGTCTTCTTGGAACAATTCTCTCTTGCTGGTTCTCACTTCGGGCCCCACCTTTCTCTCCCAGTCCTTCCTTCAGTGTATCCTATTTCACAGTATTACAGCACTTGCCTTGCTTCAGTCTAGTCCCTCTCTGTTTTCCACACCACCGTGAGTTATTTATTTATTTATTTATTTATTTATTTATTTATTTATTTATTAGAAACCAAATCATGTCAACAATTCAATTTAAAGTACTCACTGATTCCCAGATGCCTACAAGAACAAAACCAAGATCAGTATCATGATATTAGGTAGCCAACTGGAAATTAACAGGCTCATAGATCACTGAAGATGGACCCCTCTCTCATAATTATCTTTGGGCCCCACCTCCTGTGTCTCTGGTAACACCTTAATTTAATTTATTTTTTTTTGAGACAGGGTCTCCTTATAGCCCCAGCTGGCCTGGAACTCACAGGCCAGGTTGACCTGTGAGTCAACACAGCCTGTTGACCAGGCTGGCCTTGAAGTCACAGAGATCCACCTGCCTCTGCCTCCCCAGTGCTAGGATTAAAGGCGCATGCGCTCCACCACGCCCGCCCGGCTTAAAGACGGTTCTTAACTGACATGTGGGTGCTGGGAATCAAACCCCCCTCTGCAAGAGCAGTTGCTGCTCTTAATCACTGAGCCATCTCTCCAGCCCCGAGGGAAGTAGCTCAACTGTCCATCCTTACAATTTGAAAGATCGTGTGAAAGGAGGGAGGAGACACCTTAATTATATGACAAAACAAACCCAAATCAGAAAGGAAAAAAAAACCCTATTATATGACCCTCATCTGATATTCCAGTAACCATTCTCCACCTCATGCTCCAACTACCCATGGTCTAGGTTTCTAGAATCATCTTTGATGCAGGTACCCTTGAGTCAGATATGCTGGAAGTGGGACTTCCCAGTCGTATAGCTGCATTTAAGTTGCCCATACACTCGTGAATAGCCACAACAAACTCATTGTTTGACCAAGCAGGATCTGGATAGTATCCTGTAGTCTGTCAATGCCCTCTTTATCTGGGGTGAATAGATTCCTTAGTGAGTGAATAGTCTGGGGTGAATAGTCTGAGGTGAGTAGTCTCCAGGAAAAGTTATACAATGCATATTTTATAGTTTATGTAAATGAGATCATATAGTATGCTCTACTGTGCTTTGTTTCACTCAGCATTATGGTCATGAGCAGCACACATTGTTGCGTGCAGCTGTAATTTGCTTATTCTTACATATTCATGATTTGCCTGCCCTGAAGCTGATGAGCATTTGGATCCTTCATATTTTACACTCTTACATGTGTTGCTTCTATGCTGTCGATGAGCAGAGATGTAAATCTCTTTCAGGTATACATTAGGTTGGATAATATGAAATTTCCAATATTCAACCATTCACTTGCCTGCTTAGATGACAACTTAATACCTGGGTATAGAATTGATGGGTCATAGGTCACATGTATATTGAACTTTAGAAAATATTGCCATATATGTTTCTCTCTCTTCTTCTGTCTCCCTTCCTCTCTCTCTCCCTCCTCCTTCCATTTCCCTGGTCCTTGGATTCTTCTTCAAGTAAATTCAAACAAGATGCAGAGTATATAGTGTTGAAGTAGAATTGATTACAGGATGAGTCAATCTCAAGTATGAGAATGGGCAATGACCAAAAGAGACATTGCAAAGGAGGAAAACACTCTCATGGGGTGGCAGTGGACAATGGCCAGAGATACACTTGCGCTGACCTACCTACATGTTTAGTTAGGCTTTATACTATTTTCTCAAAGTCTCTAAAATAGATTGTTTTTTTCAGGTGTTTGGCAGACCCATTTGGATTAACTCTAACACACACACACACACACACACACGCACACACACACACACACGCACACGTATATTTGGGGGGGGGCTGGAGAGTTGGCTCACTGGTTAAAAGCACCCACATGGCAGCTAACAACTGTCTGTGACTCCAGTTCAGAAGAATCCAATGCTCTCTTCTGGTTTCCACAGGCATTGCACCACATGGGTGCACTTTCATACATGCAGGCATACAGTCATACACATATAATAAAAATAATAAATATATATTATTTTTATTTCTGTGTACCTGTATGTGCTTGTGTGTACTTATGCACATATGTGTGTGGGTGCCCTCAGAGACCAGAAAAGGGTATCAGATCCCTTGTCAAGGAGTTACAGGCAAATGTTAGCCACCTGACCTGCGTGGGTGATGAAAACTAAACTTGGGTCTTTCACAAGAGCAGCCAGCACACTTAACCCCTGAGCTGTTTGTACAGTGCCTGGCTTGACTCTTAAAGGGTGGGGGGGAGACAATGGCATTTCTTTGTTTTCTACCAGAAAGCTTCCTGCTAGATAACAATTTAATAATCGTCCTGGCAGTTCAGAAAGTCATAGATAGGACTCAGATCTCATTTTTGCGTCCAAAAAATCATGTCACAGAGTAGATTTTTTTAACCAGAAACAAGGAAATAAAGAAAAAAATGAATCTATAAAAATAGCCATGCTGTACCAGGACGCCTTCCCATAATGGGCCTCCACCAAGCCCAGCTACCTCTACCTTCCTCTGTTTTCTCTAATATGTAGCCATCCTTGCAGATGTTGTTTTAATTCTTAAAGAAATGCAACTACAGTGTTTCCTTATTTTAAATTCTAAAGATAGGCAATCATTGTATTGTATTTTTTTCCTTTTTATATACCACTACTTTTCACTTTCAAAGATAGTGGGGTGGGGTGGAGGCTGGAGAATTGGCTCAGAGATTAGGAGCACTGGCTGTTCTTGCAGAAGACCCTGGTTCAAATCCCAGCACCTACATGGCAGCTACCTACCATCCATAACTCCAGTTCCAGGGGGGTTTGACACCCTCTTATGACCTCTGTGGGCACTGCACAACATAGGTGCACTTATATGCATGCAGACACAATACTCATACACATAAAATAAAAGTTTTTAAATAAAAAAAAATTAGTGTTCTCAGGGACATAGGAAGTGCGACTCAAAGCTGACTTTGAAGTATGGGTGCATCCTCAATGTCCTTCGAGCCTGATTTTTTTTTAAGTAGGTACCTTACAATGTATAACCGAATCACATTTTTAATTTGTAGTTCCTTAATGACCACTGAAGTTGAGTACCCTTTCACATTTATGTTCATTATTTGGATATATTTTGTGAACAACCTTGAGTCATTGACCAACTTCTATTGGTTCACTGCCTTGTTCTTTTTTAAAATGAGCTTAGGGGCACCTCCTATCATCAAATGAGCAGAGTTGGTAATTTTAGAAAGCCGCTCATTCATTTTTATATTGCTGTTTTGATTTCATAGCAGAGGGGACTGTAATTTTTTCATTGGTTGGTTTTATAAATATTTTTATCCAGTCCAGTCCCTAAAGAATCCTGTGTTTGCCTCTATTCAATTATATATTACACTACAGATGTTCTATTTACTTATCTTTTTGTCATGAATTACTAATTTTTAAATTGTTAAATAATTGAAAATTAGATCTCTTATTCATCATTGTACTCATAGCTCTAGCTCAATATCTACAAGTGATCAATAAATATTTGTTCAATTTACTGAAATACATATTATATTATTCTTCCTAAATTTGTATGAACTCTTTTACATTACTTTCTAGAAAGCATGTTCCCACAATGCAAGTGATGTAAAACAGAATATTCTGCCCCATCTTTATTATGTGACAAAAGAATAACACTAGTCACAGATGTGCAAAATGAAGGTCAGACAGTAGGATAATTCTTCTATAATATAAGTGACTATGAACTATAAGTAATGATGTATAATTGACAAGAAAAAATATTTTTTTTACATCGTGAACAAATTTCCCAAAAAAACTGCGTCTTGAAACTAAACCTTCTGAAAGGGCTGGCCAACTGATTAGAACTTCAGCGATTATGGAGAGTTTGAAATATTGCAGGTCCAGAGCCTAATTACTATTTAGCTTGAGCTGGTAATGCTAGCTGAGAGTTCAACCCACTTTCTCTTCTTTCTGGGCCCATGGCTGGCTATGTGATGCAGCTACCCTTCAGATTTGGTTCAGCTCCATGACTGAGTTTTAACCAATGGAATAGATGCATTGGCTGCTCTTACAGAGGACTGGGGTTTGATTCCCAGCACCCACATGAGGGTGAACAACCATCAGTAACTCCAGTTCCAGCAGATCTGATGCTTTCTTCTGACCTCCGAAGGCATTGCATCACACAGTTGCACTTACAAGCATGCAAGCAACACACTCATACACATAAAACAATAAAGCATGAAAAAGATAGGCTTCTCATACACACACTCATTATATTCAGTGTGGATGTGCGAGTGTATATGTGTGTTGCTATGGTTGGAACCCTAGGCCTTCCACATGGTAGGCATGCTCTCTATGATGAGGATACAACCTCAGCCCAGTAGGCTTTTCTTTGAATGCTATTTTTCGTATTTTACAAAATCATCCATGTCTCCTTTGATCAAATAATTTTATTCTAAGAAAAGAAGAGGAAAGAGAAGAAAACTCTGTACACTCAGATATTTATTTCTGTATTACAGCAATGGAAAAATGAAATCAAGAATTTTTAACAAAGATTTAATTGTGTAAATTATATCATAGAAATTCAAAAGTATATTATGCTTCCATTACAAATGGAAGATTAGGATGTACCTATAGGTGCAGGCCAATGGTAATAAATGCAAAGAAACTTGTAAAATCATGTTGCACTCAGAATAAAATTTCTCGTGAAAGAATGTACGTTTCCATTTCCAGAGAGTATTATGGAAAAAGAAGATATAGAATTTTAGAGAAGCAAGATTACAGAGGAAATTCTTTCTTTGATATCTGTTCTTGTTCACTCAGTTATTTCTTCAGATGTCCCCCTCTTTAACACCGCTGCCATCATTTCTCACTAGAATGAAGACAGCAACCTCCTAACTGCTTTTTTCGATTTCTTGCCTGGTTCATCCACACTCAATTCTCAACATAGCCAGAATCATCCTGGAAATGATGAGTTAATCTTGTCATTTTCTGCTCAAAACTATCCAATGGCTTCCCTTCTCACAGAGAATAGAAACAAGAATTCTTTCCCTAAATCAGCTGCACATCCACTGGCTTCCTGACATTATCTCACCGCTGTGCTCTTCCAGCTCCTTTGTATCACCTTTCCCAGACTAACTCTGATGGAAATGGCCTAGGGCTACTCCTTCCCCGGGTCTGTACTCACTCCAGCCTCCACCTAGAAGGCTTTTCTCTGAGACGTGTCTTTGCTCAAATATCTTCCTGATCATTCTATTTAAAATTCTATTACCCAATTCTCTACACGTTATAACTGCCTTCCCCTGTCTTCTATCACAATTATTACCATCTACTAAATCATATGTTTACTTATTTGTTTTTGTTTTTGTTTTTTGTCCTCCTAGAATATAAACTCTACGTCGGTAGGAAACTTCATTTGTTTGGTTGACACAATATCCTCAGCACCCCCTCAATAATCTGAAGCACATAGGAATGATCAATATTTTAATAAAGAAAAATAAATTGTCTCAACATATATTCAATGACTTTTAATGTGTTGGACACTGTTCTGAGTGCTGGAAATAAAGTATCAAATAAGACAAAGTTCTCACTTCATGAAACTTAAAAGACAGTGGAGGAAGGCAAACAGTACAAAGTCGGCAGGGGGCAAGGAAGCTAAGAGAGGAGGAAGAAAGGAAGGACAGAGGAAAGAAAAAAGAAGGAAAAAGAAACACTAGCAACTGTGGTTAGATCAAGGAAGCTGTAAACAACCTTTATCATTAAGGGGCTAATTTCAATGGAGTCACGTTTTAAAATAGGCAATGCAACAAAATCCCTGAGACTGAAAAGACAGAAGAAGACTTAGTAAAGTTAGAGAAGCGGAAAGACCAGAGGAGCTAGAAAGCAATAGAGGGGTGATAGCTGAAGTAGAGAGCCTTGCAGTTGAGCCTATGGGTCATGGGAAGTTGTTTGGATCGGATTGTAAATGCAAGGAAAAGAGCACCAGGGATTTTCAGGTAAAACAACAACAATGCCATTGTAATAATTTTGTTGGTGAAGTTGAAGCTTAAAGTCACCTGGATTAATCAGAATCCAATCCAGGAACTAGTGCTATGTCTCATAGGTTCTAGACAGACATCAAATGAGTTTATTTTTTCCTTATTCTGAAGTGAATGTTACTTCGTACATATCACCAGTGGGCCTGGTTGAGGGTGAACTTTTATTATTACCATGGCTTGTGGAGTAATCTTTTTTTTATTTTTTTATTTATACTTGTATGTGTATGAATGTACTGTTTGCATGTAGGTTTGTGCACCCATGTCGTGCAATCCGCGGAGGTCAGAAGAGGGTGTCGGATTCCCCTGGAACTGGAGTCAAAGACGGTTCTCAACCGCCATGTGGATGCTGGGGATCGAACCCAGGTCCTCTGTAAGAGGAGCCGGCGCTCTTAACCGCTAGGCCATCTCTCCAGCCCCATGGAGTAATCTTAATATGCTGAATGGTTTCCACTCAGTATTTACAATTAAACGGAGGCACTGAGCTCTGAGTTCCTAAAGAACTATTTGGGCTTAAAAAAAAAAACAAAACCTTTTGATTGATTTCTTCCCAACAAGCTGTGTACATTAACACAAATTCAATCTGCCCTTGAGCCTGTATGTGTGTGCAAATAAGAGTTGAAATGTGACTCTCTAAGGACTAAGCTCAACCCTTATTGATAAGTATAAATTTCCTCCAGAGCATTCATGACAAATCTACTTTAGCATTCTCCTAGATTTATCCCTATGCAATTTTGGAAGGTGGACAGACACCTTCATTTCATCTCAAGTGTAATCTCCACAAGCTGTTACATGTCTACAAGAGAAATGAAATACCAAATGTTCATACATGCGTGTTTTACTAAATATTTTATAACGCTTTTATTGATGTTTTGTGTATTTCAGACAGCATTTCTCAGTTCAGTTTAGACATATTCCCCTTTCCCTTCCCCCAACCCTACCCCAGATCATGCATTCTGCCATAAATGTCCTGCATCTTTCACTCTGTCTTTTTTTTATGTTTAGGAATTGACATTTTCCTCCTTTAATTTTATATTACTCTTAAAATTATTAATATATACTTTTCACTCATATACAGTAATTACAGAGTCTGAAAGTAAGTGGTGGATTGATTCTAGAGCCGATTAAGAGATTTACATTCTAATAACATAGTTGTTTTCAGATAAACAGAAATATAACAATAATATTGTTCAGCTTGCCTTTCATCTGGGGATGAAATGAGGGAAACCATTTGCTGTTTTTCTGGGACTGTGTTACTTCACTTAGCATAATGGCTTCGAGTTCCATCCATTTACCTGCAAAGTTCATATCATCTTTCTTTACCAATGAGTAATACTCCATTGTGTACATGTACCACATTTTTGTCATCCACTCGTCAGTTGAGGGTCATTTGGGTTGGTTCCAGCTCTTCGCTATTATGAAGAGAGCTGCAGTAAACATGGATGTGCATGTATCTTTGCAGTAGAATGAGTCTTGTGGGTATATACCCAGGAGTGGTATGGCTGGGTCAGGTTGTAGGCTCATTTTGAGTCTTTTAAGGGTTCTCCACACTGCTTTCCATAATGGTTGTACAAGTTTACATTCCCACCAGCAGTGGATGAGTGTTCCCGTTTCCCCACAACCTCTCCAGAATTTGGTGTCTTTTGTTTTCTTGATCTTAGCCAGTCATATCGGAGTGAGATGGTATCTGAGAGTGGTTTTAATTTGCATTTCCTTAATTATTAATGATGTTGAACACTTTTTAAGATGTTTCTCAGCCATCTTTACTTCCTCACTGGTGAAGTCTCTGTTCAGCTTCTTACTCCATCTTTTGAGTAGGTCATTTGTTTTCTTATTTCTTTGTTTTTTGAGAAGTCTATATATTCTTGACGTTAATGCTCTGTCAGGTGAATCACTGGTGAAGATTTCCTCCCACTCTGTGGGTTTTCTCTTCACTTCCTTGATTGTTTCTTTAGCTGTACAGAAGCTTTTGAGTTTGATGAGGTCTGATTTGTTGACTACCTTATTTCCTGTGCACCTGCTGTCTGATTTAGAAAGTCTGTTCCAGGTCTGGAGAGATGGCCTAGCAGTTAAGAGTGTGACTGCTCTTGCTGAGGACCTGGGTTTGATCCCCAGCACCCTAAGAACCATCTTTAACTCCAGTTCCAGGGGAATCCGATACCCTCTTCTGACCTCCATGGCATTGCACAATATGGGTGTGCAAACCTACATGCAGACAGTACATTCATATGCATACAAAAATAAATAAATAAATGAATAAATAAATAAAGTCTTTTCCTACACCTATGTCTTGTAGGTTGTTAGCAACTTTTTCTTCTATCACCTTCAGGGTTTCAGATTTTACATTGAGAACTTTGATCCACTTGAAGTTGTTTTTGTACAGGGTGAGAGGTAGGGGTTTAATTTTGTTCTTCTACAAATGGTGATCCAGTTTTGCCAGCACCATTTGCTGAAGATGCTCTCCTTCTTCCATTGAGGCTTTTTTGCCTCTTTGTCAAATATGGGGTGGCTCAAATTGTATGAGCTCAAGTTTGGATCCTCAATTTTGTTCCATTTGTGCCAGTTTTTGTGCCAGTACCAGGCTGTCTTTATGACTATGGCCCTATAATATAGCTTCAAGTCTGGTAGAGCAATCCCCCCTGTATTGCATGTTTCACTTGGGGTTGCTTTAGCTATTCAGGGTCTTTTGTATTTCCATACGAATTTAAGGATTTTTTTTCAAATATGTTTGGTTTCTTCTTTTAATTTTTTTTTACTTTTTTTAGCATGATTTTTTAAATTATTTTTTTTTTTTTTGTGCACGTAGGTTGGTGCACCCGTGTCATGCAATGCTGTGGAGGTCAGATGAGGGCGTCAGATTCCCCTGGAACTGGAGTTAAAGACGGTTCTCAGCTGCCATGTGGGTGCTGGGAATCAAACCCAGGTCCTCTGCAAGAGCAGTCGGTGCTCTTAACCACTGATCCATCTCTCCATCTCATGTTTGGTTTCTATATATAATATAACCCCCTAATATTCAGCAATTTAAAGGAATCTTTAAACTCTAAACAGCAGTACTGTATAAAAACAGTAATTCAACATAGAATATTTTCTAAAATAAGATTTATTTGTAAATAAATTTTTATTTTATTCTCTCATTGAAAAACAAAATATAAACTTACAGTTAAATTTAAGGGACAGGCATAGGTCTACTTTTCTTCCCACAAACTGATACTAACATATATAGATTTTTTTTAAGGAAGAGTAAACCATGTGGAAAAATAATGGGCCCCCTACTAGGTGCAAACTGACAGATGCAGTAAAATGTCAGAAGGCCTCAGAATTTAGAAGCATCAGTTATCAGTTACTATCACAATGCTTGATGGGGATTAAAACAAGGTGATGGCCTTAAAGCCCCTCAAATACCCTCAGCCAGTGTTGTTCTCTATAGAAAGTGACCTGTAGATTTTGTGTTAGACCAGATGGAGACAGTCATAGGGCTGAACGCAGGTAAATTTAAGGAAGTCTAGCAACTGACCAGAGGAGAGACCCCCAGCTAGGAAATCCAAGCTATTTTAGCTTGATTCAAACCCAGAACTGTTGCTTGCAAGCTTAATTCAGATGGTTGGTCATTAATCTCACCAAATAATTACCTATAAAATGGGAATGGAAATAGGTATCTAATCTTTGCAATTGTTAAGTAAGATAATATAATTCTAGCATCCAGTGCATGTCTAGCACATGCTGAACAAACACCTACAAGCATTATCAGTGTAGAACATGTTCTGAATTCCTTTCTGAAGGACTCAAAATGAAACAACCATTAAATATAAATTCCTATAAGCTGACTACTGACAGATTACTATAAAACTTTAACTTGTAGTCGTCAGGAAGTCACAGGTTAAAATCATGTTCATGAATACTGTTCAATACCCAACAGGTGTTAGACAATAGGCTCTGGAATCAGACAAAACTGACTATTTCTGCCTCCCCCAATTGCTAACATGGTCTTACCAAGTCTCTCCACCTGTGTGGTGAGAATATTAACTATCTGCATGATTGCTGTGAAGATTAGCTATAATGTAGACAAGGCCCTAGCAGGGTACCTCAGACACAGCGTGTATGATGGTACAGCCAGGCAGTGCAGTGCACTCCTTTAACCCCAGCATTAAGGAGGCAAAGGAAGGCAGATCTCTGTGAGATCAAAGCCATCCTTGTCTTCCTAGTGAGTTCCAGGCCACCCAAAGCTACATAGTGAGAACCTGTCTCAAAAATAAAAGCAAAAAATTGCCATTTTCATTATGATTATTAGGCAAAATATCATTAATAAATACCAATTGAAAATGTGCCCAACTTTCAGATAAATATGCTCTGGGATAATTTTCTATTCATCAAATGCTATTGGAATGAAAGGGTTTCCTGTTACCTAACCACTGACTTCTAAATCAGTTTGGAGATTAACACAATGCACTTTCTAAGTAGTAAACTCTGTCAGGTCATTTGATGACATTTTAGTCAAATTGGCAGTGTACATAATATGCAAAATTTTAAGCAGTTTAATTGGTTTGGGGGGTGGAGGGGCTTTTTTTTAGACAGTGTCTCATTTAGCCCAGGCTATACCCTCTAATACACTATGTAGCCAGGATAACTCTGAACTTATGATCCTCCTGTTTCTGCCTCCTGAGTGCTAGGATTCCAGGCATTCATCACCACAGCCAGTTTATGTGGTGCTGGGGATGGAACCCAGGACTTCATGCATGCTAGGCAAGTATTCTACCAACTGAGCTGTATTCCCATCCACCAAACTGGGAAATTCTACCTGGTCACTTAGTTCTGTCTCTGTGAAAACAGAGTCTTAGTTCAGAATTAACTAGAAAACAACTTCTGTGCTCTATACATAAACACTCACTTTTCTTTCTAGGACTTTGGGCCTAAATGTCTTGTTCAGACAGAAGAAACATAAAGCCCAAAAAGGGCGACTAGCATTTTTCATCTCAAAATCAATAAAGAAATGAAAACAAAATTTTCCATATATTTTCTACAAATGCTGGAAAATGTTGTACTTTTTCAATAATGTTTTATTTCATAGGATATTTTACTTTCTTGATGAGCTATATTCTAAAGGCTTAGAATATGTTTGTAAACCTATGTCTTAGCCACAGATGTTTATATTCAGTCACTTTCTAAATTGATCCAATTAACAAAAGGAAATACACATTCAAATGAAACATATATCGAAAGCACTTAGGAATAATTCGAATTATAGATCAGGCTTCCTTTCACCAATCAGAATGCTTTTATAGTGCTCATTTCCGGGCTCACTCTGGTGTGTTTATTAAAGCACGGTATTATCAGGTCACAGGGAGTATCTCATTTTCATTTTCATATCTCTAATTCTAAAGGGGATTAAATTATCCAATTAAGCTGTTAATTAAAAAGACTCCTACAGAAAAAAACTGCAGGCTACCAATAGCATTTTCAATTTTCGTTGTGCTGTGTTCAAAAGACATTTTCTAAAATCAGAAGAGCTCAAAGTTACTGCCCTGAATTTTATTTTAGAAGGTATGGCTGGTAATGTTAGCTGAGAGCTCAAGCTACTTTCTCTTCTTTCTGGGCCCAAGGCTGCGCTATGTGATGCAGCTACCCCTAAGATTTGGTTCAGCCCCAACTGAGTTTGCAGAAGTTAGATAGACAACACCTAGGACCAGCCCAAATCTTCCATTTAATATATCCATGGTCACTTCCCTTCCGCTAGCTCCTTGCTGATGAGCATTTATGAATCATGTATTGAACATGGTGCAACTAAAAACTGAAGGAGCCTGGGTCACCAAATCACCAGTTGGAGGAGAAAAGTTTGCTGGTCATTAATATCCATTATGCATGTAATAAAAACAAAGAAGTAGGGGCTGGAGAGATGGCCTAGCGGTTAAGAGCGCCGACCGCTCTTGCAGAGGACCCGGGTTCGATCCCCAGCACCCACATGGCGGCCGAGAACCGTCTGAAACTCCAATTCCAGGAGAACTCCAGTTCCAGGGGAATCCGAGACCCTCTTCTGACCTCCGCGGCATTGCACGACACGGGTGCACAAACTTGCATGCAGACAGTACATTCATACACATACGGAAATAAATAAAATTAATTAAAAAAAAATTTAAAAAAAAAACAAAGAAGTAAACTTCAATTGAGCTAAACCATTAAGGGTGTGTTTCTATAGGTAGTGTGTGACCTTAACGACTAAAGAAAGCAAGTGAACTAACTGTGCATATTAGCCTTCTTCACATCCGCTTAGGTTTGTGGCTGAAATTCTAAGCAAACTCAGTGCCTCTTGGCTGCATTTAGATCTAGGTTACATGGACCATACTAAGGGTGATTCTGCACCTTTTGCCTCTATTCCTCCCAAAGCCCCTCCTTCCCATCCCAAAACCTAGAGATCAGTCTGGGATTTATGGGCATTTTTCCTTCTAACCGTGACCTTATACACAAAAACTTCTTGTTTCATGAATCAGCTCACAAATTAGAAAGTCAGAAACTAGAGGAAGCGCTGCAAGAGAGGGACCACTGGCTCGCCCCCAGCCACCTATCACCCACTAGGTGGGGGGTCTCCAGAGGGTCTCCCATTTTTCATTCATGATGCTATGACTTCCTATGCAGTAGACTGGCTTGGAATCCTGTAGACCAGCACTTTTCCAGCTCTTAGAACATATCAGTGCCAAAAATATATTGAAAATAATCTACCAGGAACTGTACCTGCATTGCCAGCCTAACTCCAACAGGCTCCATTGAGCAATCAGTATGAGTTGTATGGTGTGTCTACAGATTTGCTTGGATTCAGGCAAAGTGATTAAACTCTCAGACTCTTATACCAGTCAGTTATTGCCAGGGTCACCAAACAGTTCCAGTTCCCTGAACGTGCATTGGTCAAAGAAGCTCTAGAAGCACAAAGGTAGCTGTTCAAGTGATCCACAGTCATTTAAAAACAAAAGCCCACAGAGTGTTTAGAGCTCCCAGTCAAAAAAAAATTGTCTGGTATATGTGTGGTGGCGCAGGCCTTTAATCCCAGCACTCGGGAGGCAGAGGCAGAAGGATTCCTGTGAGTTCAAGGCCAGCCTAGTCTACAGAGCCAGCTCCAGGCCAGCTGGGACTAAAGGGAGACCCTGTCTCAAAACAAACAAACAAACAAACAAACAAACAAATTGTCTGGGCTCTTGACAGGGGTACACTGATAATGTTCACCAAGGCAGAGTTGAACCGTTCTTTCCCTACATCCCAAACCAAACCCCAAGGTACTTTAATATCATCAGCTGCCTCTCAGCAGTGTAATTATAACCATTTACATATCCATCTCCTCTGTTAGACCAGACAGTTCATTGAAGCCAGAGACTGTATATTATTTACCTAAATATAGCTGGTTTAGTGATTTAAATATAATGGGTGTTCATCTGTGTGCCCAATGAATAGCCGTTAACTGACTGGATTGTTAATGCACAGCAACAGCACATAGACATTCTTTGCTCTGATAGCAAATGTAATGTTCATTGTTCCTTTTGTCAGACCATCCCTATGATGGTAGACAATTTCCTCAGAGGCATCTCTTTCCCTCAGCAAGAATATTATTACAAAGGCAATAAACCACATCTGCTGACTTGTATTCTAAAAGAAAATATGACCACCGTGCAAGTCTCTCATTGTCTACAGAGAAAGTTACTCCATTCAAGTCTTACTTTCCTAAGCCAAGATAGTTAGGTTTACTGCACTGTTGTAAACCTTTTTGGAAAACTTTTAACAATCATTTATTAACTATTTTTTATTTTATGTGTATGAGTGTATTCCCTGCATATATGTGAGTACACCCGTATTGTGCAATGTCACAGAGGTCAGAAGAGGATGTCAGATTCTCCTGGAAATGAAGTTAAGGACAGTTTTTAGCCACCATGTTGGTGCTGGGAATCAAACCCCAGTCCTCTGCAAGAGCAATCAGTGTTCTTAACCGCTGAACCATCTCTCCTGCCCCTTTTTTGGAAAGTATTTTTAAAAACAGTCTTGGATATCTACATATATAATAGCTTGTATGGGAGGCAGAGGCAGGTGGATCTCAGTGAGTTCAAGGCCAGCCTGGTCTATAGAGAGAGCTCCAGGACAGCTGGGACTAAAGGGAGAACCTGTCTCAAAAAATACAAAAAAAATGGATTGTAATACTTTTTTTAAAGGAGAGAAACAGAAAAACTTTTCAGTCAACATTTTATTGTCCTTAAAATGGTGATTCTCATTGTTTCACAAGGGAAGAAAACACATCCATACTAGTCTCATAGTGAACATTTACAGTTTGTTTTTAAATGCACAATTCAAACCAGTAGGGGACTGCCATTGGTAATAAAGATGTTATTCTGTGAAACAGTTATATATTCTTCCATAATTTAAGATGCAACTGAGGAATTATGTTAAAAATATTAAAGAAGGCTATCCAATACTAAGTGATTATAGAAATACTGATTGAATAAATGTGTTAGCAAAGAAGGTAATCCAAGACATGCAGGTTAATGCTAAAGTCAGTAGCCCAAAGCACAAAGACTGTCTTTCCTGACTCTGAGATATTTGACAACAATGTTAAAACTCTCTATTTCTCTGGCATGAGAACAGCCTCTCTGGCAAGGCACAGTTCCCAGTTTCCTCTTAGCGAGGCTCCAGGGCTAAATAAGATAAAAATTTATGTGCTATGTTTTAAGCTCCATTGAGGCAAGGCACTAAATAAACTTTAGGATAATTTACGAATCCTGAGCTTGCATTAGTCATGTCCCAGTCTATCTCATAAAAGGGGAAAAATGGAAATAGGAAGCCAATGTTGAGCAGTTGGTGAAAAATTCCGCAAATTTTGGGCAATGGTGGTAAAGCTAAACAATACCACTTTAAATTTACAGAATCCTCGACTAACCCAGGAGAATTTCACACACACACAAAAGCCAACTCCTTCTAGTGCACAGATAACAGTTCACTGGCAGAACAACTGGTAGATGAGTCAGAGAAGTATACTATTGCAGACCTAGTCTGAGATCAAATATCTAATTTCCGTTTAATTTACTATAATTATTTTTGTAAAAGTTTATGGCTCAGCCAGGCATGGTGATGCACACCTTTAATCCTAGCACTTGGGAGGCAGAGGCAGGCAGATCTCTGTGAGTTCAAGGCCAGCCTGGCCTACAGAGTGAGTTCCAGGAAAGCTGGGTCTACAGGGAGACCCTGTCTCAAAAATATAAAAAGAAAAACTTCATGGCTCTTCTCCAATGAATATGTTTAGCAAGGACCATCAAAATTCTGTCTTGTTTGAGAGCCATAGCCTTAAGCCAGGCTCTCCATACTTTTCTCCCATCTCCAATTGCATCTGATATGCCTTCTACCACTTCATCAGTGTCTATTTCTTTAAGAATCTGCATCACAAAGGACAAGACTTAAAGGATTAAGAAACACTTAGAAATCTAATACTTCTGGAAAGTACATGGAGCTCCTAGGAGTGATTTCTTATTGCTACATTTGGTTGCAAAAAACCTTCCAGTATAAAATTAAGCTGCATCAAGTTACTTGGGACTAATCCTACCATCTTGAAATTTCGAGATTCTCCACTGATCATCAACCAGTTGTCCTGAACCAACTAATAACAGCACCATATCCAAACTCATGATTTTATCACCTTATCAAACACTTTCTCTGACCTGCAGAAATGTGTTTATTTGGAATTCTTTAAAAGAAGACTCTAGAAGGAGTAGACTATTAGTATAAGTATCACAAACCTCAGCTACTTCGATGCGCAGTATGGAAGTAAAACAAAGGTTATTTTATGTGTCTAAATCAAATCAGAATGTTTACCTCATAGAAAAGGCCCATATATTTCTAACACCTGACATAATACTGTTTGTTTTTAGAAATACGAACCAAGGTCACATTTAAGCTATGGTTAAGAGGAGGAAAAGGCAACTGCCCTTCAGAAGTGTATCCATTCGGAGAGGAGGAAGTCAAGGGGAAAATCACTCTCCTCAGACTAATGTGGTATAATTGTTTTCTTCAGGATGGTATCCTTTCATTTTTCTCCCTTTAGAAGTTCCCATGGTTACAAAAGGACATAGCTCACACATTTTTTTTTAAAGATGACAAGTCACAAGGATGCAAAATGACCTCCTGTGCTTCATCTGAATTTGTCATTTTGCTTTTGAGATTTTTCTATTGGCCCACTTAACCCACCACCTCATGTATAAAGAATAATATGATGGGTTGGGGATGCTTATTTGAATAAACAGGAAATACCAAGTAGCCACTTTGATACCATTACAATGTTATCCTACATATACAATGTTATCCTACATACACGCTAAAAGACAAATGTGTTCATTAAAAGGATAATGGTCTAAGGATCAAAATAGAGTAGTGCTCTTTTTCTTTACAGACTCTTCATAAGACTTGAAGAGTAAAATTGTTTAAGTTCTAAGCAGAGCATTTTAAATTGGATCGATATATACTAAGCTGTCTTCATTTAAGAAGTTTTTGAAAAAGGTATTCTTTAAAAAGAGATAATGTTAACTGGGAGGGAATGGAAGGGCATTTTATTCCCTCTTCTATATGGTTTTAATATGTTTGTCCTAAATGGAAATGAAAGTCATTATTTCCTGATGGGGAATCAAAAAATTCTTCTCTCATTGTCTGTTCACTTTAGAGTCAGAAAATACATATAAGCACAAGGAAGTAAACAGGAACTGGAGATCTTATTTCCTAGTATTTCTGTTGTGCGACAATTTTTTTAATATTTCTGGCATTTAAGGATTCATTTTTTTCCTACTTGCTAAACTCAAATCATTTACATAGTAGGCTTCTGCCATGTTTGTTCATGCCTACTGAAACAGGGAAGTTAGTTACAGCAGATGTAAGTTCTGAGAAACATTTTACTCCAATAGACTCCAAAACTGAAGGGAAAATCTTCATCAAAAATTATAAAATGAAGATCCACCAAATTTCTAATATAACTAACTTAGAGTTAAGAAATGCTGCATAGTGATGGTCTGTGAAATCTAGTACTCCATTCCACAGAGCAGCAAGGCCTTTCAAGGCACACACATACTCGTTTTCATCCTTAAAGGTGACCATTTTCCTAGACTGAACCTTTCTACAGATACATTCTACTCAGGCCCCCTGCAAAGCTGTAGATTTAAATGCTATGTGCCACCCAGTTGTGGCTAAGCCGCTAAAATGAATAATAGTAACGTCAGCCAAGAGTGGTTTACCAAATTAGCCATTGGGATTTGTTTTTCTTGGTTTGGCTGTCAGAAATATATTTGGTTCACTTTTTGTATTCCCTTTTAAGCCCTATCACTTTGAACAGAAACTGTTTAGATCCAAGCAAGTCATCTACCCAAATAATGAAAATGCATTAAAAATAACAGTCGTCAAGGGAAGTTAGGACTAATGTAGAAGGTGATGGGTGTCCAGTCCATCGCTCCTGGCATTGGTCAGCTCTCCCAAGACAGCAGAAACCCGTACTTCAGCTACCACAGTCGGCAGGAATCCTTGCCCCTGTTCATCGTGGAATTTGGTGGGCAATTAAAAGCTTTCTGGAATTCTTCAAAGTTGCTAATGGCACCATTGACCCTGAAAAAAAATATGGCAAAGTACATGCTATTTAATTCCTACACATCAACAGGTTCTAGATAAAACAGTACATTGCTAGAAAGGGATCTTTGTGTCTATCTGTTTACATGGAAGATGACTAAAGCCCAGATAATCAAGTAAATTTCCAAAGAAATTAATGTCACTGAGACTGAAAACAAACACGCAAAGCCAGGCAAATAAAGATTCTTAGTACTCTTCCCAGAGTTGTCAAATTGCTGTAAGACTTCATCTGTTAAGAATTCGTTTTTCTAAATTTTTAAAATTATTTTGCTCAGGGGCTGGAGAGATGGCTCAGCAGTTAAGAGCACTGACTGCTCTTGCAGAAGACTGGGGTCCAAATCCCAGCACCACCATGGTGGCTAAGAACTTTCCATAACTCCAGTTACAGAGGACCCAATGCCTTCGTCTAGCCTCTGTGGGCACTGCACAAGATGAGTGCACTTACAGACATGCAAGCAGTACACTCGTATACATAAAATAATAGAGAAAAATATTTTGGCCAGGCGTAGTGGTACACTCCTTTTATCCCAGCACTGAGGAGGCAGAGGCAGGTGGATCTCTGTGAGTTCAAGGCCAGCATAGTCTACATAGGAACACAGGACAGCTGGGGCTATAGGGAGATCCTGTCTCAAAAAGACAAAAAAAAGACCAACAAGTATATGTTTTTTAAAATTGAAACAAAATAAATATTTTAAATTATTTTTGGTGGAAAGTACAACTGACATAGTCCGGAAATCTGAAATGTACACACCACTATTGTTTTCACATGTGTGCCCATGTTACTACCATTCTGATCAAAACAGGATATCCCTGAAGTTTCCCTCATCTCTCTTACTAATAATACTTCCAAAACGAAGAGAATAAAGCACTACTGTGATATCTATCACAATAGCATTACTTTGTTTTGAACTTGACATGAATTGAATGCCCACTGTCTACTCTTTGCCTTTGGCTTCTTTCACTCAGGATAATATTGCAAGAAGCATTTCAGTTGTTCTGTTTTCAATTAGTTTTCAACAGTTCATTCAATCTACAAAACCACATTTTCCAGGGAAACATATTCTGCAGCCTCTTATTCTCTACACCCTAGCCAGTTGTGGCCTGAGTTCATTGTACTCTGTTGTATGAGGAAGCTTCCCTGGGGAGAGTTGAAGCATGTATTAGCCTCTCTAGCCTCTGTTCTTCTATGTTTCATGAGCCTTAGATGTAAAGGTTCCATTGTAGATGTGTCAATTAGGGCTGGACATCTCTCATATATTGTCTCTCTGTGTGTGACCAGTTGTAGAATTCTGTAATAGACTCCTATATTAAACCTCATCCACCCATGGCTCAGGGAACCTTATGGAAGACAGGGAACAGAAAGATTGTAGGAGCCAGGGTTGGTGCATGAATATAAGGAAATAGAGTTTTCCAGGCCTCTGGGAGCTTGCTCATATGAACTTACAGCAATGGTGACAGCATGCCCAAGACCCATGCCAACTTAATCAGGCAAAAACCCAGCATAGAACTGAGGAAATGGGCAGCAGAACCCAACCTTAGCTGAAGAAATGGGCAGCTGATTACTGCTGGGGGAGGAGACCTGATCTTCTTTAAGGGAGTGACTCTAGTTAGGTCTACTAGAGTCCAGGGGATGAACTTGCACTGAGGGACAGCTGGGTACTAAATCTTAACCAGATAGGTCTTAACACATAAGAAATTCAGGGACAGGAGGAATGGGGAAGGTGCAGATGGGAATGGGGTTTAAAGATGATTAAGATTTATTGTACAGAATGTACAAAAACTCAATATTCATTAAAAAATAAAAAGAAAGAACATTTTTAAAACGACATTCTCTAAATTCCTACTCATTTGGGGAGTTCCCATCTACTTAGAATTTGGTAGTGCGACACTCAACTAATGACTAGCACCTGGCTGTTACAGATGAGTCATTCTGCATTGGTTTCCAGCTTCAGAATCTGGTATACTCTCAAGTTCCCGACTGCAGTGAAGACTGCAGATTCCTACTCAGCACTTTGATACTTACTGCCTTTTGGAAGTGGCATTTCCATTGTGTGGTTTTTCTCTGCACTCAAACTCTATACTTACTGCAGACATCAGTAACACGCTAGAAAAAAATCCTCCCCCTCATGTACTTCTTACTCAGCTGAACGTTCAAAGGGTTGACTAGAAACTCAGCATTCTCAGTCACTATTTCTTCCTTAATGACTTTGTTACCTCCGGGCATTTGAATGAATGTAATGGGCTACATTCACATATCCTCCTAAATTCTGTGTTTAGCTGGGATGTGTGGGTAAGGACACATATTTCATAGTGTGAGTCACCCTAGGCAAATGTTAAAGATAGACTACAGCTGATGATCATTAAGCATACTCTGTAAACTATGAACAAAATATCCAGCATTACAAGCAACTAGTTAGTAAAAGGAAATTAGTTTCTAAAACTTATCTGGTGAGTAATTAATCTACTGTGTGGTTTCATCTGCACCGTCTGTCAGTGGGAGCACATTTAAGCCCATTAGAAACTGTCAGCCTTCACGACAGTTCAGCCCAGTGGGGGAGAATTTCCAACACAGTGATTAGATTTTTATGCTAGTGGGTAATTCATAGTCAATTTTTGAAGCATTTCTAAGGCAAGGTTTTAGGAATAAGATTTTTAAATATAGAGGAAATTTTAGATGACTTTCTTGTGATATGCTAATGGATTCATTTAAATATTAAATGTAAAGATATCCAGGTATAATATGTTCTAAGGAAAGAATAACTATGAATTATTATGGCTCCTTCAATTTCTCTGCATAATTAACTGTCCTCTACTGTAGGAAATTTCTCTCAAGCCATTCTCATAGCACGGGGTAAGTAATATCACCCTTAATTTTGTTTCCATTTATTATCTTATGCTGACAATTATAGTTATTAATCTTTTCCCCTTCATATACAAGTGATTGTTGCAAAAGGTAATGTAACATCTCTGACTCTATTGCTAAGATCATCATATATCTTCATGTTCAGAACTATTCAGATAAAGGAAATTTGTTTATATTTGTTGGTTAATTGCTAAAGATCATCATATATCTTCATATTCAGAACGATTCAGTAAAAGGGCATTCATTTATATTTGTTGGTTAATTGTGTGGGGGGAAAAACAACATATTATATAGAATATTCTTTTTGTAAATTTTTATCGAAGTTTTGTATATTTCATAAAGAACTTCCTGTCTTTCGATCCCTTTACCCTTTGGTGGCCTCTCATATCCCCCTACACACACTGGATTCCATGCATTCTATCATTGTGTTAAGGCCTATCATGTTAAGTTAATGTCACCAGATGTCCCTTAGTGCAAGTTCATCCACTGAGGTCTATTCAACATATCTAGAATCCCTCCCTTTAAGAAGATCAGCTCTTCCTCACCCAGTAGTAATTGGCTGCCAATAGTTTTTTGGCTAAGATTGAGGCCTGCTGCCCATTTCCACAATTCTGTGCTGGGGTTTTGTCTGCTTGAGTTTGCATGTGTCTTCTGCATGCTCCCAACGATGACTGGCACAGCAAACTATAATGGGGCAATAGTGGCACTTTTATCTTGTGGTAATCAAATAGCTACCTAGCTGCTCTTAAAGCCCACTCAATGGGAGAAAACTCATGTATGGTACTGTAACCATAGTCAAAGACACATAGCTGGAGAGGTCATAGATCTTAGAGAAAACCACAAGGCTGTCACATCCCTAGATGAATATAACTTCTTACTATGTGCAAAATATGCATCCTTACATTTACAGACAAGTATGCCAGTCACCACTCACCAAAGAAGCTCCTTTTGCAACAGACAGAGATTATTACAGAGTTCCATAAGTGGTCACAAACAGACAGTGTCTGTGAATTGCCCAACCATGACACATCTATATAGGATATTCTTTTTGTTGTCGTTGTCTTTTTGAGACAGGGTTTCTCTGCAACCCCAGCTATCCTGTAACTCCCTCTGTAGACCAGGCTGGCCTTGAACTCACAGAGATCTGCCTGCCTCTGCTTCCCAAGTGCTGGGATTAAAGGCAGGAATTTTTTTTTAAGCCAATGTTTTATTGAAGCTCTGTGCATTTAAAGGCATGCATTTTTAAACAGAAACTAGATCAGAGTAAACCAGAGCTCTAGATGCTTTTAAGCAGAGCAGTACATCAGATCACATCCTCTTAAGAGACAACAAAATACATTTGGGGTTTATTAATCCAGACTTTCCTCACAAAATAGATGGCTGGATCAATTTAATATCCCATTTCCTGAGCACCCACCCCATCCATGGATTGCTACCTCCTAGATGCAATTATAACTCTACATCTGGAATCTAATACTCTATCATTTGGACTACAATTACTTTTGAAATCTCAGTGATCTCTAGATGCAATACTAGATACAGATAAACACAAGTGTCCCATACACAGAAATTTAGTTAAAAAGACATTGAGAAGACCAGCTTACTACTAATGAAATAAGAGGTGCTTAGTTTCTGTTTGGCTAGGTTCTGTTGTCTCCAAGATGGAGATTACACAGTTTACTGTGTAGGCTTTTGTTCATGCCAGCTATCTGGGATGGGTTGGGGGTAGGATGGGAAGACACCCAGTTAAAGCCTGGTATCAGCCATTTGCTCATTTACCTAAATTGTGGAGGACTGTGAGCACCAATTTGGACTTGTTCTCTGGCAGCTTCTGGTCTGTAGGAATTGCACCTCACCTAAAAGACAAAGACATGCTAATAAATATGATTCTATTCTAATTATACATTTCCTCTTAACTGCTCCAAATTATCGTGAAGAATAATTTTAGAAACAATAGATGTCAAACAGTTTTAGTCTGTCAAATACAACTTTCATCAGCAGCAACATCATCCCAGTCTCAAAAGCAGCAGGGTTTTCAGTGTGAATATCACAATTTGAATAAACTTAGGAAGGCTTCCAGACAAGTGACTTAAATCAAGAGAACTCCATGTGCCCAGGAACCAACTGATGTATTCAATCCCATTAACTTCACATGTTAAATATCCCTTATCAAATATAACCATATATGCTTCAATGAATAAACCGAGTGAGCTGTACATGATTGAGTATAATCAAAAATGGCTCCTTTGCCTCAGAGTATCTTGCTTGCCTAGTCTGGGCTTGGAACAGGAATACATGTCTCCATTTCCTTTGAAGTTACATATGACTGTCTAACTTGTTTATACCAATAAATATGAGATGCTATATATCCCACTTCCAGTACAAGCTTAAGGAAACTTGACAGAAATTTGAAGAGTCTTAGGAACAATTTAAGATGCCACATAAAGAACGAATGGTGCTGGGTAGATGACTCAGTCTGTAAAGTGCCTGGTAAAAAGCATGAGGACCTGGACATGGTAGCATGCTCCTATAACCCCAGCACCAGGAGTCTGTTGGTTGGAGTTGGCTGTGGCAAAGACAAACAGACATCTGAAGTTCACTGGCCAACCAGCTAGCTAAATCTTTGAGTTTCAGTGAAAGACCCTGTCTCAAAAAATAAAAGTGTGGGGAGCCTGGCCTAGTGCCACACACCTTTAATTCCAGAACTCAGGAGGTAGAGGCAGGTGGATCTCTTTGAGTTTGAGACAAGCCTGGTCTACATAGCCAGTTCCATGAGACTTGTCTCAAAATAAAAACTTCCAAAAAATATGGAGCTGGATAAATGGCTCAGTGGTCAACAGCACTGGCTGGTCTTACAGAGGACCTGGATTCTGTTCCTAGCACCCACATGGCAGCTAACTACCATGCTTAGATTTGGTTCCAGGGAATCCAACACCCTCTTCTGCCCTCACACAGGATTTTCACACCACAGGTACACTTACATACATGCAGGGAAAACACATTTTAAAAAACCCAAATAAATAAAAAATTAAAAATGAAGGTAAGAAACAATCAACCAAAAGATACCCAACATCAGCTGCTAGCATCCACATATACATGCACACACCCACACTAATAAATACATACACCACATGCATAAAACCACATACATACATACATACATACATACATATATACCAAATTGAAAGACTAAGGAATATTTCCTCATGTTTCTTTTGTACTTATTTGGGGACCTTGGATCACATATTAAATATTACCAAACCCAGTTTCTTGATTAGAAGCTATAGGCAGAGCCCTACTGATGACACATGCCAGACATAGAGCAAGAACAAGAAATACACTTTCATGGTGTTGTTTGTTTCTGTAGTATAAACTACTTACTACTGATTTGAAATATTTCTTGAGAGATGATATAATATTGAAGTTTGAATATACCTAGGACATGTGAATATATGGCAAAGTATTCTAGATGGAAGGGGAAATGAGACAATGATTGACAGGTAGGGAAAGTAAGACATCTCGTTTGACTGAGCATCCATGAGTAACCAGAGGAGAGAAAGACTCCTACAAGATTAGCAGCAGGCCTAAGTATTTCAACTATATTGAAACATTGTTCCTCAAAATAAAATCTATATTTTTGAAATATTTATCTGAAAGAAGTATATAGAAAGAGGAATAAATTAGAGATTAGTGAGATATTTGTAAGCAATTAATGTCTGCTAATTAAGTAGAAATGGGAATGGAAAGAACCAGATAAAAAAATGTGTAACAAATCAATTGACAGGTCATAGCAACCACAGGCATATAGGGGAACAGGAAAGGTGATAGGATAGTATTGTTTTCATAAAGATAAACCATCAACCACCATATGTATGAATGTGATTTCAAAGATGCATTAGAATGTGATTCCCTAGTTTCCTCAGAAGCTAGGTAATGTGAGCTTGTTTTTCACATTTGAATTTACTTCATTTCTTCTTAGGTTATCTTTTCTTATAGGCGTTGCTTGCATTAGTATATAGTATTGACTTTGTTTCATAAGTCATTTAAGAGATTCCTGAAAATACATTATGGCTGTTACTGTTCTCCAGGTTAGAAAACAACATGGGCTCTAGAATCGACCTACCACTTATATTCAGACATTGTAATTACCATATAAGGGTGGAAGATATGTACTCATAGTCTACAGTTATATAAAGTGAAAAGGAGAAAAGTGAACTGCAAAACATATTTTGGAATTAACATACAATTTATTCCCAAAGGTCATAATTTTGATACATTTGTGTTGTTAAAACAGACATAATTTGGAGTAATACAAAGGGGAGGGAATAACAACATAAGGATTGGGTCAAAGAACTGACGGATACAGTTAAATTCTACTCAAAACAACAAGCCTCTGAAGAAAAAAATCTTTGGGAACACTGAGAGAAAGATGCAAGACATGTATGGCAGAATGCATAAACTGGGGAGGTGCAGGGAGAGTGGAATGTGTCCAAATTGGACTGAAAAAGGATATATGAAATATACAACATGTCAATTAAAAGAAAACACTTTTGGGCTAGAGAGTAAAGTGTAGGCTGTGGAAGCTTGAATTTTGTATTTAGTTTAAGATTAACTTCCACGTACTATATTTACTTCAAAAATCAAAAAACTAAAAAAGAAAATAACATGTTCTATATAAGCAGACTTACTCCAGTATGCAAAAGACTAAAAATCTCCTCATTCTGTCAGTGAGAGAAAAAAATCTCAAGGAGAAATTTCTTATTAGTGATTAAAAATATTGCTCTTAATGGAGCTGGAACTGACCTGGAATCCACCTCCCCTGACGGTTAGCTCTCATGTCTTCAGAGAGCACTATGGAAGCTGTTAAGGTAGAACATCAATCAACGCTCCAACGCCAGCTTCAAGACCAAATAACCACATCATAAGACACAGCATACGACATCAGTGCAATAGTGGCACTTTTATTTTGGAGGAAATCAACAGCTAATTAGACCTAAAGCCCACTCAGTGGGAGGAAACTCAATGTGGTATTGTAAACATAGTCAGATGCACACAACTGTAGGGGTCAAAGATCTTAGAGAAATCTCCGACGTTGACACATCCTTAGGCTAAGGTAACATCTTATTAACTACAAAAAATGAATCCTTATATTTACAGGCAAATATCCCAGACACCACTCAGAGGCTTCTTTTGCACCAGATGAGAATAGTACAGAGCACCCCAACTGTACACACACAGGTATAGACTGTGAATTGCTCATGCTTAGGCAACACATCTACAGTGCAATCTCTACACATAAGCCCCAAGCATCATAGAACACGGGCCCAAGAAGGCACCTCTCAACTCTCATTAAGGAAGCTCCTCCATGAAACAGGAGACCAAGAACTCCAAAGGGCGTGAATGGCCAAACTCTGAAGATTAGGAGTCTACAGAGTGTGGTTCCATGGACAGGTCACCTATATTCAGTTTTACCCACCCAGGGCTCAGGGAACATTGCAGAAGAAGGGGCGGAAAGATTGTAAGAGCCAGGGAGATCGTGCAAGACCAAATGGAAATGAATCCTACAAGCTCCCGGGACTCTGTTCATATGAACCTACAGCATTAGTGTCAGCATGCACAAGACCAATGCAAGCTCAGCTGGACAAAAACCTAGCACAGAAATGCAGAGATGGGTAGCAGAGCCCAACCTTGGCTAAGGAAATATTGGCAACTGATGGTGGTTGGATGAGGAAGAGCTGGCCTTCTTTAGGAAAGGGACTCTGGATAGGCTGACTAGAGTTCAGGGAATGAGCTGGCACTGAGAAGTGAGTGTGGGGAATGATTTGGAGCAATGGACCCTAGAACAAATGACAAAATCCATGAACCCCCCCAGAGGGAGGGGAGCTGTGGGAGGGTGCCAAGGGAGAAGTGGGTATAAAGGCAATTAACACTGACTGAAAAATTATGTATGGAACACACACACAAAAATAATTAATGAAAAATGTATTGTTCTTCCTAAATCTCTCTAGTTGAAATAAATTTTGTATTTAAAGCCATTTTTAAAATTCTAATTGCAGCATCTCTCTAAATTAGTTTATTTCATTTACAAAGAGTTACTATGGATTAGAATATAAATGGTAAGAACAGATAGACCCTTATACTTTGTCCTCTAGATCAGAGGTTAGCAAATATTTTCTGTAAAGAAACAGATGACAAATATTTTAGGCTTTGAAGACCATAACGTCCCTCTTTCAACTATTCAACTCTGCCATTTTAACACAATCTAACCACAGAAAATATTTCATTAACAGGGTGTGGATGTTTTCTAATTAAAACATTATTTATAAAATCAAACAGGCTCTAATTGTCTCCTGTTTTTCAACTCTAAGTAGAAAATACTAGTTTTAATGCATGCCTATTTTTTTCACTAATTTTTATATATCTGACCAAGTAATGAGTGACACAAAAAGAAGCCTCCTTAGTTGAATTATGTTAGTCTTATCCTTTTTAAGCAATTGGTTGAAAAAGATCAAGTTCTTTAACATATCCAACATCTTTGCTGGGTGTTATGGAAATTCATAAGGTGCATAAGGCTCCATATTCACTGTGGAGATGAAACTAAAACTTTTCAGCATTTTGAGATGAATCATGTACTCATCTGCATAGTAACAATGGTAACCACCAAGGACTTAAAGATACAAGAAAATAACAATGACTAGAGTCCCTAATGGAAGAGTTTATGGAAGTTGTGGAGGAAGCCAAATGCAACATGAATCTGGAAGGAAGACTTGGGATTGAATAATTTGAGAGAGAAGTGTAGGAAGGGCTGAATCATAAATGAAGCAAGGCCACTGAGACAGTAATGAGCATAGCACTAGGAGATGGAAGTAAGGATAACTGTGTAGCTAACATTGAATTTTTCTCAACCAGTGGAGCTATAGGGAATGAAAAGGATCAGATGGAATTGGATCAGGCTGACAACTAAAAGCCTCAATATGGTAGGTATTTATGAAACGCTGAAGTTCCTCTGACAGGTCACTCATGAAATAAAAGTGGTATTTCAGTGGAATGTAAAAGACTAGTACATGTTGCTAAAGTTAGGGAAGCATACCATAAGGTTGGTCAGATAATCCAGAATAGAAGATCAAGGTGTAGCCTAAAGATAATGAGATAGGGCAGCGGGGATAATATGGGCTAAGTGTTTGTCTCTCCCTCAAATTCTTGTATTAAAACCATTATCCCAATAGAATGGTATTAGGAAGTAGGGCCTTTAGAAAGTATTGGGTCACAAGAGTGGTTCCTTCATGGATGTGTTTATTGCTTGTATAGGAAGAGTCCAAACAGCTCACCATCTCTTTTCACCACCTGAGGCCACAATACAAAGTCAAGAATCTGCAATCCAGAAGAGAGCCCTCACTAAAACCTAACCTGACTGACACCCTTATCTGAGAGGTCCCAACGTCCAGAACTATAAGAAATAAATTTCTGTTCTTTGAAGCCACTCAGTCTGTGGTACTTTGTTACAGCCACCTGAACTCACTAAAACAGGAGAAGTTGCATCTGAAAAAGCACTTAAAAGATTGAAACAGGGGCTGGAGAGATGGCCTAGCAGTTAAGAGTGCCAACTGCTCTTGCAGAGGACCCAGGTTCGATCCTCAGCACCCACGTGGCGGCTGAGAACCGTCTTGAACTCCAGTTCCAGGGAAATCCGACACCCTCTTCTGACCTCCTCTGCATTGCACCACATGGGTGCACAATCCTACATGCAGAAAGTACATTCATACACATACAAAATAAATTAAAAAAATTAAAAAAAAGATTGAAACAAATTGAAAGGTAGCACATTTGGTAAAGTACTTGGTACTAGACCTGAATTCAAATTCTAGAACCCAAATACTTGGCATGGTGGTGCACATTAGGTATTCCTATAACACTGGGAGAGCAGGGAGAGAGAGAGGCAAATTCCTGGAGCCCACTGGCTGGCCAGCTGAACCTAATCAGTGAGCTTCAGACAACTGAGAGATTCTACCTCAAAAGAAATATGTAGATGACTCCTGAGGAATGATATTCAGGACTGACCCCTGATTGCTACATGCCTGAGTACCTGTACACACATGCATACTCACCTGCATACACACACACATGCACACAAAAATTTGCCTACATATACGTGCATGCACATATGCACATACACAAGAATGAGATATCTAGCTTTTATGACATATGCCATAAAATATTGTTATAGAAAATAATATATAAGCATCCAAGATTATAACCAGAGAGACAAAAAAATAGAGAAATGGGGGTATTGATAGATATAAGAAAACTAAAAAGGAAAGTCATTCTATTGAGGACTAGAGTTTTATTGACATCAAGTTAATAAATGATTATTGGTTTGCTATTATCATGTCAGCTTTAAGAGATAAAATCTCCCAAACAGGTGAAAATTCCCTTAGCCAGAGTCAATTGGAGGACACTTGAGGATAAATGTGCTTACTGAGAATGAATGCAAAATCATAAGTAATAAGAATTTTTGTCTAGTCTTGACCTTATATATGCACATTGGTCCACCATGATATCCTGGATGAATCCTTTATTAACACATCCTGACTTCTTTGATAAAGTTACCCATACACTTGTGACAAAAAGCAGTGCAGGGGTGAATGGTGAAACTACAGCAATGTAGTCTGGACACTCATTTGATCAACTTGATTGAACAAACAACCTGTCACCCCCCCACTGGATGGTGGGGCTGTAGGTGTTTGGGCACAACAGCCTGCAGATAGGTTTTGCATGAAGGATGCTTGTACTCATGGATTATCACTTATAGCTAAAAATGAAAAAAAAAACTGAGAGAAAGATGCAGGACAGTTATGGCAGAATGCATGATCTGGGAAGAGAAGGGGTGAGTGGGTTACAAGTGGGGAGGGCAATTAGGGAAATAGACCTACATGCAAAACAGTACATTCATACACATAAATCCATAAATAAAAATTAAATTAAAAAAAAAAAAAAAAAAAAGCAGTGCAGGGGCAAATAACAAACAATTTTCATTGACCTCACTAACCGAATAGACTCAGGCTCAGATTTGCATTTACAGAACATGACTTCCTTTCACTTTCTATTCCAAAATAGTATTAGCAAATTCATGAAAGAATGACAAAACTCGCCTTGACTTTATTGTACTTTTTCTGCTCCAGTAGTCTTTGAATATCTAATGACAGTTGGGAAGCTATTCCTGAGGATCTCCATAGGTTAAAGGTGGTAGAATAAAGTCAGCACTCGGGAGGCAGAGGCAGGTGGATCTCTGTGAGTTCAAGGCCAGCCTGGTCTATATAGTGAGCTCCAGGCCAGCTGGGACAAAAGGGAGAACCTGTCTCAAAAATACCAAAACAAAAAAGTCGGCAAATGAGTGAAAGGAAAAGCAAAAATGTAGAAAGGAAAAGAAGAATGAAAGACAAAGAATGTGTTACTAGAAATGGCTACAAATAGTAATAGATACATTAAGAAGTAAAGATACATTTAAGAAATAACAAGTTGGTTACATACTTGATGAAAAATATCTATAACCCAATCAACTGGTTCGTTATTTATGACCTACAAAACATTAGGAAGAGGAAATTTATCTTGAAAATAATCAGCAAGATGAAATTTTGGCTCTAACCAAAGTCATACCAGTAAACTTTATTCCAAGGCTTCAATTAAGTGCAGAAGCTAATAGCCTCCATTTTCATCTTTGATGCTCTCCCTTTCCTTAGTTTACTCACATGAGCATAACTCAGGAAGAAGAGCTGGTTGTTGGTGAATGTGAGGCCTGGCAGGAGAGGCTCTTCAACTCCCTGTCTTCTGTCACTTATCCACTTCCTGTAAGCCTAGGAAGAGAAGTAGAACAAATGACCCTCTGCAATGGTAGGTTTGTTCTTTTCACACTGAGAGTAAACATTTTAATACGTATTCCTGCCATTCGTAAAACGTATTCTGTCAAGTTTTCCTTTAAGAAGACAAACACCTAGAAATGCAACTCAACAGTCCCATGAGTTTGAGGTGAGCATGCACTATAAAATGAGATTCTGTCTCAAAAAACAAAGCGACAAAGAAGGAAACATACACTGTACAAATGGCAAAATAGCTAGACCACATGATCAGATGTTAGGTGACTCTTAAAAAGCTATTCTTTTCATTCCAAAATGGGACAAATAAATGTAACGCCATGGAATAATAGCCTGGTATATAAAGTAAATGCCTTCAAGTTTATTCAAATCTAGCCATGCTATCTTTATGGTTCTTGCTAAACACATCAAAGGGCAATGTGAGCACTTTATTAGTCTCTTACTGGTCCAATATATAAGAATGAATAACCTCTGGCCATAAGTTAGAAGTCTGATGTTTTTATTACCAAAACCAGGTAAAGATACAACCAAAAAGGAGAACTATAGACCCATCTCCCTAATGAACACAGATGCCAAAATTCTAAACAGGATACTGGCAAATCGCATACAGACCCACATCAAGAATATCACCCATCATGACCAAGTCAGATTCATACCAGAGATGCAGGGATGGTTCAACATACGAAAATCAATAAATATCATCAAACATATAAATGGACTAAAAGACAAAAACCACACCATCATCTCCATTGATGCGGAGAATGCCTTTGACAAAATCCAGCATCCGTCCATGTTTAAAGTCCTAGAGGGAATCAAGCTGGAGGGATCATTCCTCAATGTAATCAAAGCCACAGCCAATATCATCCTAAATGGGGAAACGACAGAAGCATTCCCCTTAAAGGTAAGAACTCTGCAAGACTGCCCCCTGTCACCACTCCTCTTCAAGTGCTTGAAACCCTTGCTAGGACAATAAGGCAAGAAAAGGAAATTAAAGGAGTTCTAATTGGAAAAGAGGAAGTCAAGCTATCCCTTTTTGCTGAGGATATGATTGTCTACCTAAGGGATGCTAAGAACTCCACCAGAAAACTCCTAGAAACGATTAGGAGCTTCAGTAAAGTGGCAGGATACAAAATAAATCTATAAAAATCAGTAGCTTTTCTCTACACCAACAACAAGCAACTGAAGAAGGACTACAAGGAGACCTTCCCACTCACAATAGCCTCAAAAACAATAAAAT
>VZQC01011697.1:797563-850789 GCA_009823505.1 Rhizomys pruinosus
TCTCAAAAAAAAAAAAAAAACAAGAAAAAAAAATGAGAGAGAGAGTGAGAGAGATTCTCAAGGAAAATTTACATGAGCTTAGCCAAGGAAATTTCTGCAGCATAGTCAGATATGATTTTTAGTATACATTCTGAAAACTATACATTAAGTATAATTTTAGTAATAACTATCATTCTTCAGGGTAACTGTATACCCCCAAAAGAAAAATTAAAGCTCCATTTATGTATTACAGTGTAACAGAGTCCATAGAGAAATACAAATGTATAGAGACTTCAAAACATCCAACTCCTCAATCATGTGTCTGTGATATACACTGACGTGTACCCTATGCACGCTTTAAAGCCCAGCAAACATAGCAGCACATACCCTAAAAGCTTCTCGCAGACCACCATTATCAGCAATATTTTCTCCCAGGGTCCTCTTCCCCTTTATCTAAGAGAAGGGAAAAAGGAAAATAAATAAATAAATAAATAAATAAATAAATAAATAAATAAATAAATAAATTCTATATGAAATAGAAAAAGCGAGTGAATATTACAGCTAGTAAAGTGTCATATTTTTTTTATTCTTGTATGTGTATGAATGTACTATCTGCATGCATGTTTGTGCACCCGTGTCGTGCAATGCCACGGAGGTCAGAAGAGGGCATCAGACTCCCCTGGAAGTGGAGTTAAAGATGGTTTTCGGCCGCCATGTGGGTGCTGGGGATCGAACCCCGGTCCTCTGCAAGAGCAGTCGGTGCTCTTAACCGCTAGGCCATCTCTCCAGCCCCAAGTGTCATATTTTCAAAGAATAAATTACATCCAACAAATCAGAAATAGTCATATTGTGTAGTGACATGGCAAACTTGCCCCGGCAAGTACTCCTGAATGTAACAATTTCTATCTTATTCTGTTCCACATTACTTTCTCACCCACCTCTATTCTCACCAATTGAGCCAGCTCTGATAAAACATTAATAATATTCTGAGTGGCTTTGATTTAATGGGAAAAAATAGAAATGTCAATACACAGATGACTTTGTCTAATTAACGCACATAATTTGAGTGTTCTTCTCATTGTTCCTCTGTTTCTACAAAAACTTGCCATTCACAGAGGAACAAGATTTCAAGACTAACCATTATCATTTTACCTTCAGCAATTTCCATGAAAAATTAAAAGGAGGAGGGTTATTCTCTTGGGAAACAAAAACCAAATAGAAGTGATGCAGACTGCAAGGTCAAGCTTGAAATATGTATGATACCCAGCCAAGCATGGGGAAGAAATTCTTCTCAACTGTTTCTTAAAACCTTAGATGAGCTAGCATGAAAATATTCTAAATCTATACATCCTACAGGCCAAAGCCTATATGCCATTTGTTTTTGTTTAGGATGCCATGTTATGGCTAGATATAATATTTTTCAGTGATTGGGGGGAAAATCAAAAGAACAATATCTTGTGGCACATAGAAATGACATGGAATTCACCTTTCAGTGTCCATAAATCCAATTTTATTGGAGAGCAGCTAAGCCCATTAACATATACACTATCTGTGTTTAATCTGTTGCTGCAAGGGCAATTTAGTTACCATGTAAAAGTTTGTCAACCCCTGTGCAGTGCACAAAATAATGACCTCCCAAAGATGTCTGCATCAAAACCCCTAGAACAGGAAAAAGTTACCCTACAATGGTAAAAGAGACTTGGGAGATGTGGTTGGGTTAAAGATCTTGAGACAGAAACATTATCCTGGATTATCTCGATATGTTCCATGTATTTACAAGGATCCATATCAAAGGAAGAGAGACAAGAGTGTGTCAGAGTGATGCTGCAGCCATTACTGGCTCTGAAGATGGGTCATGAGTCAAGAATGAAAAAAATGTAGAAGACAGGTATCCTCTAAAAAGGAAGACACTTTTCTTTAAGGCCACTGAGACTTGTGTCACACTTCCAACCTATAGAATTGTATGCTAATAAATTTGTGTTGCTTTAAGTAAATAAAATTTGCAATAATTTATTAGCAACAGGAAACCAATGTATCCAACTCTGAATGCTCACTCAAGCCCTGGATTCTATCAACAATCTACTCTTAAGCTAGACCAATTGCTGATGTGTCAACTAATACTAACAAATAAAACTAGATCTTTGGGAAACAAGACTCTGAATCACCCCCAAACTCTATGTCTTGCTTTAGTCCTGCAAAGTTGGCTCTCCATCCATTCTTTCTTTCTCTACCTTCCTATGAGGTAAGGACGATTATTGCCACCTTTCTGTAAACAAATGAAGATTTGGATCTCAAAGTGTGCCATGGATCTTTTTTCCTAGGATTATGCAACCATTCCTGAGACTACCAATAGCTCAGGAGGTGAACTTAGCCTTTAAGAGTTACCTTGCCTGGAGAGTGCTGTGATGTCACAGTCAACCTTGCAGTGACTAACTGATATATAGGCAGAACAGCCAGTCCCTCACTCCTGAAGTGAAAAATTTCTGTGGTGCTATTCATTTTCCAGAACACTTTTTAGTATCAGGGTAAGGCGAAACTCTTTCACTCCCAACAACAACAGGTTGCTAATAAAACTACTTCCTCAATGAACCACTGACCTCAGGAACCCCTTTTTGAGCTTTCCTTATAATGAAGTTGACCTAAGATACAGCAATTAAGAAAACTGTTCATATTAATCAGGGATTCAAAGACACACAGCCTTGTGTCTCTGAAACCTTTGTTGTACAACACATGCCTTCTAAAGTCTCAACTGTTTTTAACCATGTTTATGTTCATCTTTGAATCCATCTCCTGTTTTTACTTTAAATTTTGTATCTAAATTAGAGATTTCTGCAATTACCCCAAACCATTATAGAAGAGCACACTGACCCCCACCTCCACTTGCTCTCTTCAGACTCACCAGTGGGTGACATTCTGTGCCTGACTCATGTAAGCTCTGCCCAATTACTGCAAAGAAAGATTAAGGCACAGAGAACTAGCTCTTACAAATCAAACAATAAAAATAAAACCTGGCCATTTCTGCCCACAAAAATCCCCTTCCACATACACATACACACTCCTATGGGAATGAGACCGAAGCCTTTTTCTGATGGTTGAGTGAATTTAGACTGACATGCCCTTAATATCATCGTCCTAGGGACAAAGGCACACATTTGTCAGAATTAAGTCTTATATAATATCTGACACTATGGGCAGAATAGATGCTGTAGAACAGACTGTGTATATATGGCCCAGGAATAAAATGAACTTAAAATAAGAGAACCAGAGCATGATGGGGCAGGGGGAATATTCTAAATGTTACTTTAAACTCTACCATGGGGATTAACCTCTTTTAGCCGCAGTTTTCCTCATAATTAGAATATGCATACCTTATAATATGCATACTTCTCATATTAGTATGACGGTTACATTTATGTCCATTAAGAGAAAGATCTAACTTCTATGCTTACAGATAATAATCAGGAAATATTTATTTTCTTATGACAAGAAAATTATTCTTCTATTTTTTCACTCTATATTTTTATTGAATTTTTGTGTATTTCAAACATCTTAATCACATTTAGACCCCTCCTCTATCTGCGCCCCTCCACACCTCCCCACTGGATTTCATGTATTCTGTCATATATGTTAAGGCTTATTGAATCAAGTTTGTGTCCCCAGATGTCCCTCATTGTGAGTTCGTCCACTGGAGCCTGTTCAGCCTATCTAGGATCACTTCCTTAAAGAAGACCGACTCTCCTTCACCCAGAGTGATCACTTGTCAATAGTTCCTCAGCTAAGGTTCAGACTTTTTGCCCATTTCCCCAATTCTATGCTGTTTTTTTCTGGTTTGTTTGCATGGATCTTGTGCATGCTGTCACCATTGCTGCAAAATCATATGAGCAAGTTCCTAGAAACCTGCAACACTATTTCCTTATGGTCATCCATTACCCCTAGCTCTTATAATCTTTCCACCTCTTCTTCTGCAATGGTCCCTGAGTCCTGGATGAATGAGGTTTAATATAGGAGTACTGTCCTGGGACACATACTCTGCAGTCTTTTCTTCTCTGCATTTTGGTCAGTTATGACTTTCTGTGTTGTTAATCTTTCTCTGCTGCACGGGGAAGCTTTGCTGGTAAGAACTGAGAGATGTATTAGTTTTTTCTCTATCCCCTGTTTTACTATATTTTGTGAGCCTTAGGTGTAGAGGTTTCATTGTGGATGTGTCACTTAGGACTAGAACTCTTATTGTTTTATCAGACTCAAAGTCTTTGGTTCACTTTTCCCTGTTGTTAAGGTACCTATGAATATACCGCAAAGGATGAGAAATATTGGGTTGAGGATATATAGCGCAGTTGGTAGAATGCTTGCCTAGTAAGCATGATATCTTGGGTTCAATCTTCAGCATGACATAAACCGGGTGTGATGGTACACACCTGTTATCCCAGAACTTGAGTGAAGAAACTAGGAGAATCAGAAGTTTGTCAACCTCAGGTACTGCATACCAAGTTTAAGACAAGCCTAAGCTGCATGAGACCCTGTCTCAACACCACTACCCCCAAAAGATCATAAATATTAACTATCTTTTACTTAGAACTTCCTGTGTGCCAGGCATTAATGACGATGCTTCACAGTATTTCACTCATTTAATTCTTGGGAAGGGGGAGATATAATTTAATATAGGCTTAAGCATGAGGATTAAAAAGGGAAGTACTTAGAAAGGCACACCCGAGAGCAGGGGTATAGGCTACTTTTATAATAAATGAATGAATTCAGAAATATTTACCTATTTCACAGATGAAAATCTAGGAATATTAAGTAACATACCTAAGTGACTAAAACTAGAAAGTTCCCTCAGTATACATGAGCTTTTAACTTTTCTTTGACACATCATAATTATGTGCATTTATGGAGGACATTGGGATGTTATAAGGTTCTTTTCTTATTGGGGATGGGGGAGAGCAGTGTTGGTGATGGAACCCAGGACTTCTGTCATGCCTACTGAGTAACAGCTCTGCCACTAAGCTACAGACTCAGTCTGAGATTCAAATTTGTACAAATATTCTATTTGGGAAAATTCTTTGCTCTTGGGCTAAAGAAATGTCTCAGTGGTTAAGAGCAGTGGCTGCTCTTGCAGAGGACACAAGTCTGATTCCTAGCACCCACATGGCAGCTAACAACCATCTGTAACTCTAGTTCCAGGGTATCCAATGCTATCTTCTGGCCTCTGCAGCCAGTGCACACATAGGGTGCACTTACATACATGCAGGCAAAACACTCATACACAGAAAATAAAGATAAACCTTTGAAAACATTTTTCAATAAATGATGTTGGATCAACTGGCTATCGTTTTAAATGAAACTGTAATTGAACCCTCATATTAAACTCCACAGAAAAATAAATTTCACATTCACGAAGCTTTAAATGTAAAATACCAAAACAATAAAACGAAAACTTTCCCATAAAAAGTATGAGGGACCATATCTGATCTATGTATAGGAGACAATTTTATAGGCTCAGCCATTAAGAGTATTGATTGCTCTAGCGGAGGACCTGGGTTTGAATCCCAGCACCTACATGGCAATTAAGAACTATCTTTAAGCCAGGCGTGGTAGCACACACCTTTAATCCTAGCACTTGGGAGGCAGAGGCAGACTTATCTCTGTGAGTTCAAGGCTAGTTTGGTCTACAGAGTGAGTTCCAGTTGCAGGCCAGCTGAGGTTACAGGGAGACCCTATCTCTAAAAGACCAAAAAAAAAAAAAAAAAAGAATGTTTTTCCATGGCATAGGATTTTTTATACTGATCTGAATGTCAGAAAACAAGCTTTGTGTAGTCCTATGATTCTCCAACTTATGTTCAAACTACCTGAGAATTTGTGAAAAGACAGACTGCTGGACTATTAGGCTCTACCCTTAGATATTCATCAGGCCTGGACCAGAATTCAAGCATTTGTATTTCTAACAAGTTCCCAAGGCAGATGTTGTTGATCCTGAACCATCATTTGAGAATCAATGGTCTAATGCAGGCTAATATCCAAATGAGGAAGAATGGCCCATGGGATGCCCCCTTAACAGAGTTGTACTCACATTCAAACCAGCCTTCTTCCAGTAATAGTTGCTATACTGGTTAATCATGCACTTTGTTTTTTCTTTAAACTTTTCTTCTGAGTCCACAGACCACCAAGGATCAAGGTTTCCATTTTTATCATATTTTCTACCTAAGGAAAAGTAAAGTTACAAGAAATCTGTGTTATTTATGGGAACTGAAATCCTCATCTTTCCTTTCCTTTACCTACACAGACTTTCAGAAACAGCCACAACAGCATGGAACACACCTCCTAAGAGCAACTCCCATATCCACTCCAATGTCATGGGTTAATTGTAGAAAACAAGGGAAAGAGCAAAAGAATCGAGGAAGTTCTTTCCTTGAAAAGAACAAAAGGCGCTTCCAAAATGAGATCCATCCACTTAACACGTACTCCAGTCTTATCCAATCTTGGATCCCTTGTTTTTACCTCATCTGACCTGAAATGTTCTCTGGATCACAAAACTAAATCGCTTCATTCAAAAGAGCCAGTGGAAAGAGTTGGAACACCACTAGCAGTGAAATTCCAAACAATCCATAGGAATAGCCCCGGTGAGTCATCCACACCATAGGACCACAGAACCTGACTCAGCTCTATAGCAACCTGCTTCCTTCAAGTTGCCAGGAGCCTAGAGACACATAAAGCCTCTGTTATGAATCATTCCATAGTCATCGGTGTGGATAGAAGACCCATCTGTCCTGCTTGGACAAGGAAGGTTGCTCTAAACTGAGAACTTGGAACAGGAATGGAAATCTCCAAAATATAATTGGGAAAAAAAAGATTAGTTATACATGATTTCTTGTTACATGGTCTCTTAGTCTTCATTTTCTCCTCACCCTTCAAAATAATGATTTGGGTACATCTTTTCTGTTTTCAAGGTTATTACTGGAATCAGAGGCATGGTTTAAATGTAATTATACAGAGAATTTATAAGAAAGTTCCCTCTACAAGAGTCTCCTAACAAAAGAGCTTATAAAAAGAGCTTACAAGGAAGGCCCCTAAGCAAAACCATTCACTGGAATAATTCAAAGCTCTTCGGCAAGGCTGCTACTACTAACACCACACCCAGGGATAGAGTCACTGTCTCCTACACAGTAACACATCAATCGTTTGTTACTGGGAATATATTCCTATCTGCTGTTGGTCTAAGAACTGATTACAGAGTGAAATAACATCATTAGATTGTGTCCTTTGGAAGAAGCTCCAGAAGGCCTCCAGAAGATTCTAGGAGAGAAATATACTTAAATCTCCTAGGAAGAAAGGTCTAGAACCATCCGAGCACCACTTGCCTTTGTTTCTTAGTTAACAATCTCCTCTCAGACAAACTAAATGTCAAAAGGCAAAGAGTCTGCCTTTGGGGACTTGGATGATTATAAGCCAGCTACACTGTAACAGGAAGGGCTCTGGGGGAACAGGGGCTGGGGAGATACCTAAGGAATTAAGGAAGGGCTGCTGGGATGTAGGAGGATTCCTTCAGAAGAAAGAGAGGCCAGCTGGTCTCTGATCCTGGAGTAGGCATCCAGGAAATGACATTGGAGCCAATGTAAGTCTCACAGAAAGAGAGCTCTTTCTAGCCAACGTTGCCTTGGGCCAGGGTGAGGAGAAAATGAAGAGACCATGTAACAAGAAGTCATGTATAACTCATCTTTTTTCCCCAATTATATTTTGCAGATTTCTAGTCTTGTCCAAGTTCTCATTTTAGAGCAATCTTCCTTGTCCAAGCAGGACAGTGGGTTTTCTATGAGACTGCTTATAAATCATGTATTGATTTAGATGTGATTTCAGAGACAGAGAAAGAGGCAGAGACAGAGAGACACACAGAGAGAGAACAACAATACTCTGAAGGGAGAAGAAATGGTAGGGGATTGTTTTGTTTTGTTTTGTTTTGGTCTTTTTGAAACAGGGTTTCCCTGTAGCCACAGCTGTCCTGGAACTCACTATGTAGACCAGGCTGGCCTTGAACTCACAGAGATCCACCTGCCTCTTCCTCTGCCTCTTGAGTGCTGGGATTAAAGGCATGGACCAGCAAGAAATGGTAGTTTAATAGGATGATGATTCTTGGGCCAGAATGATGGCTCCAGAGGAAAAGGCACTTGACACCCAATCTAACAACCTAAGTTTGATTCCCAGGATCCAAATGGTAGAAGGAGAAAACCAGTCCTGCAAGTTATCTTCTGACCTGCACAAGCACACACTCACATACAGCTATATACATACATACATACGTACATACATACATACATACATACATGAAAAAAATTTTTGGTCTTTTCGAGACAGGGTCTCCCTGTAACCCCAGCTGTCCTGGAACTCACTCTGTAGACCAGGCTAGCCTTGAAGTCACAAAGATCTGCATGCCTCTGCTTCCTGAGTGCTAGGATTAAAGGCGTGCGCCACCACGCTCAGCTTGAAAATTTTAAATGATGACTCTCAAAGATGATCATTTCCTATTTTAGGCTATTAACTTATTATCTTGTTCTTGTTGGGGTTTTTTTTTGGTGTTTTTGAGACAGGGTCTTCCTATAGCCTCAGCTCTCCTGTAACTGGCTATGTAGACCATGCTGGCCTTGAACTCACAGAGATCAGCCCGCCTCTACTTCGCAAGTGCTAGGATTAAAAGCATGCACCACCATGCCCGGCTTCCCTTTTGTTTAAATAGCATCAGAATACACAGCATATTCTTTTACACATTATTAAGAAACCATATAGCCTTTCTAAAAACATCTGAATACATGGCAATCTAAAGAAAAATAGAAATGAAACGCTATAAAATCCTTGAACGTGTATAAAGGAATGAGTCAGTCAAGTTCCTGAGGCCTAAATTCTTCATTAAGCAGCATGTACAATCATTTTTTGGGCATAACTCATACCTCCAGGGAGAACATCACAACATGGTGAGGCAAAGAAAACAGACAAAGGGGGAAATCTATAACACAGTTCCTGCAACCACTGTAGCAGCTACGGCAACTCCTATTCTAAATGCAAAGGTAATTTTATGGATATTACCATCGTTTTTCCATTCTACCCTGATCACCGACTGGAATGGCAGTTTATTTATTACAAGCTATCACAGCAAGACATAGGGAAAAGTTTTCAATCAGCAATCATATTGCTTTGGATAATCTTCAATCTATGATGATGCTATTATGAAAAGATAATAACAACAATTAACATCCATATGATCAACATTATTATAAAAGCAGCAGCTTGTAAAATGAACTAGTACTTACCATTATTATCAAATCCGTGTGTAAATTCATGGCCCACAATTACTCCTATAGCACCATAACTCAGGGATCTATGTCATAAGAACACAATTTGGAGGAATTACAACCATTACAATCTGAGAGCATAATCTTTTAATTTTTCAGTGACAAGCCAAGGTAGTCTGTTTTCTAGTAACTACACTAATAAAAATATAATAATCATATCCATAAAAGTATAAAACAAATTACCTAAACATACCCTTCTAATCAAAACAAAGAAAATACAAAGCCTAACATCATCAGTGTGACCTTGTATGATGGGCCTCAGTGTTCCACCCTGTGAAATGAGGAATGTGAAAGAGAAAATTTCTAGTCCCTTCCAGTCTTAAGATATCTATGGTTTTTTTTATATCTGTTTAATATTTTGTATTTATGAACACCTAAAACAGGACTTGAAAAGTTCCTGTCAGTAAATATACTATTTATTATCTGAAAACTTGTTGCAAAGTCACTATAATCTTAGAAGTTAAATTGTTTTCCAAATGTAATCATAAAAAAGGAAGAGGGCAGAGATTAAAAGGGATCATTCTGTTTTCAGAGTTAGTCATATTCCTTTTTCTGTGGCAGACAAGCTGACAACAGAATAGCAATGATTGTGAAGCTTTAATCAGATTTTAGAAATGTGTTATGTTATTTCTCTTCACCTCTAAAGACGCATGTGGTAGATTATCTGTAAGGATGGCCGCCAACAGTTCCTATGCTTGAACATGTAAGTCCCCTCCTCCTACCAGGATGTGAACCATTTCCTTGCCCTTGAATCTAGACTGGCCTTGGGACTGGTGATCAACAGAATAGAGTGCAGTGCGCTGAGTGTGACTTCTCGAACCAGACCTAAGAGACCTTGTAATTTTCATTTACCAAGGAAAGAGCAAGAGACTCTGAAGAAAAAGAGAAGGCCCCTCTGGACCCTATTTATTAGAACAGCAAGAGAGAATGAAGACATCAGAGATGTTCCAGCCCAGAGGAGCTGCCCCGGACCCAGACCTGACCACACCGCAAGGAACAGAGACAACCTGTCTCAGCCTGGACCTGCCCAAATTGTGGAATTTTGAACCAATAAATGGCTTCTTGGTGGTACTTTGTTATCCGGCATAGATAACTGAGACAAAACAGACATGAATGTTGAGGAAATCAATACTGCCTTTCCATATGCATGTGTCTGGAATTTTCTCTTTACTATAATCTCCATGAAGACTAAACACTCACCTGTTTATCACTAAATTCTCTGTTCCTAGTATAATAGTAAGAAAATGAATGGCAATTTATGATTAATTAACCATTTAATGCAAGGAATGGGTTTTATATGTAACTTATTTAAGTCATTTAACTTATAGATGAGAATTATCCATAATTTAGATTCCTTATTGTAAGAATGGCCATTAGGGTAAAAAATATTTCACAGTTGGTTCCTGACATGCAACATCAAAGTTGCCAGCACACAGATAGGACCATAACTGGAAGAACAGAAATTTTTGAAGCAACATGTTGTTACAGGACACAATGATCCTTAACATGCTAATTGTTTATCTCAACTATACCCAAGGAAGTGCAATGAGTTTTAATTTTTCCCCTTGGTGGCAATTCTTTCCTTTGTTATTTCTTTCCAGCAAGGTAATTTGCATTTGAAAAAATGCTTCCTACTGTTTTTGCATCATTGCAAACCTTCATTAAAGAAGTAAGAGTAAAATTATGCATTTCCATCATAGAGTGATCATAGTCATGTGGGACAGACTTGTAATTTTACAGGAGTAGCTATCACTGTGCAGCCTACAACATTCCATTTTTCCTGATTTCTCAATCCTGACACAGAATGAAATCCTGAGTCTTCCACCCCCATCCCCACCCCCACCCTGTTAATACTGTGGACTGGATGAATTGAAAGGATGGACAACGGAAGCTTGTAGAAAGTGCTGTGCAGTAAATGTCCCTTAAGGGGGACTGCTCCAACAAGCTTCTTATTTATAAAGGGTAATAAAGAATTCAGAAAATGATGGAATCATTATAAGTTTCAATTCTTGGTTACAAAATTGCAATCCTTCAGACAAGAGACAAAGAAAAGGTAATTTTATATGACTAAGCCTTAAAATGATAATGTTTTATAATATTATATTGATATGGTCCATTTTATGAATGGACATTATTTAAATTAGCATAACATAAAAATAAACTCCTATTCCTGTTAGAATACAGCTGGCTAGACAGAAACTAGGAGACTTCCTACAGGAAAGACACAGCTTTCCAAAGGAGACCACAATTATACTACCTACTCAATCCCTCTTTTATTCTTTTGAAAATATTTTACTTATTACTTTTGTTTTATGTTTATGAGTGTTATATCTGCATGTATATAAGTGTACCCATGTTGTGCAATGCCTGCAGAGGTCAAAAGAAGACTTTGGATGCCCTGGAACTGGAGTTATGGAGTTAGCCACCATGTGGGTGCTGGGAACCAAATCCAGTCCACTGCAAGAACAACCATGCTCTTAATTGCTAAGCCATCTATCCAGCCCCTCTCTTTCATTCTTCTTACATGGTTTAACACACACATGAGATTTACTGTCAATAAAGAAACAATTATACCCCTTGTTTGGACTCACCATGATCTCATGCTATTAAGTAAGGGCTACTGTATCTCTGCATCAGGAAAATCCTAAAAGCCTCTGAGTTAAAAGTAGTTGAAAGATCTTGTTCAACACCCTAGAAGAGGTGCAAGCCCCTCTACAAAAAACTTATTAAAGCCAAGTCTCATGGTACAATCCTATAATTCCAGCCACTTGAGAGGCTGCAATAGGAGGCAAAAAGTTAAAGACCAGCCTGGACAACATAACGACATGCTATCTCAAATATATTTTTTCAGGGTAGGGCATCGATTCAGACACCTATAACCCTGGCAATGCATTCCAGAAACTGATAGAGAGTTTGAAGCCAGCCTGGGCTGTATTGTGAACTCCTGTTTCAAACTTTAAAAAAAAAATCAAAACCAGCCTAACAATAAAACATTCAAATAGTAGTAAGATAATCTGCTTGCATATTTCCAATGACTAAGAGCTCAAACCTCTGACGTAGCCCATTAATTACCTCTTTAGATAGTTCTAAATAAAAGAGTTCTAAGTGTTCATCTAAAATTTCTCGGCTGTGATTTTAATCTATTGGCCTAATCAGTCACTAAACCCTTGCTTAATTCACTAAATAGAGTACATTATTCTGTCAGTTAACTTTCCTTCCAAAATATGAATAATAGCATGTCTTTACTGCCAGCACTTGAGAGGTAGAAACAGGAAGACCACAAGTTCAAAGTTAGACTTAGTTGCATAGCAACTTCCAGGCCAGCAACTTTGAAGCCCTACCTCAAAGAAAATGATGAAAAGCCACCAACGAATGTTTCCAAGTTCTTTCAATTCTTATTTTTTTCAGCCATGAATTAAAGAATATCATTTCCCAAAACACAGAGAAAATTTGAGTAAGACTCACCCAAAGCAGAGGGAGAGGGGATAACTGTGATTCATGGAACACCCATTCTGGGTCATGTTGTTTGAGGCCATTTATAATCCTGAGACTTTCCTTGACAAACAGTTGGGCTTCTTTCTATCCTCATGACTAGACCCAACACTTAGGTGCAGGCTAACTGGACTAGTATGAGTAAAAATATAGCTATTCCTTTGGTTCTGGTATCTATCCATCAATTAATAGAGAAAAGATGGGTGCATGGGAATTCAGCTCACTGAACTATAGTTTCTAGCATATCTATATCCCCAATACAAAAGACACAAATGATATTTCATATCTGTTCATTGACAAGATATCTTAATAGAGAATGGGTGCCTTAGATCTCCTTAGGGGAAAAAATGTAAATCTCTCTTCCACTCAAGTATCGACTATGGCTCAGGTTAAGGCAGTACCAGAAAACACTACATTAATTCCTATGATCTTGACTTTTCTACAATAAAATTATGCTTATGGACCCAATAAATAATTGATTCAAATACTTCCAAACCTTACCAGACTATTTCCAAATTTCCAGTTATATAATCACACTAATAGAAATCTGAGTAAAATTCTGAATTAGAAGCAGAATCAAAGAATGCCAGGATTTTTTTTTACAGTCTGAATTGACCTTAGAGAATTGCTTAGACTATTTTATAGGCTAGGTGGGTATATGCCTAATCTTAAATATAGGGAAATGGAATCCAAATGTCTAAATATTGAAGAAAGCTATGCATCTAAGAGCCAGGATGCTATTAATGGATTTGATTAAATACAAACTGAGATTTTATATTTATGCTAACAATAGTACTTCCCTCCATTAGGCTTTATTGATGCCTACCCATGTTGCTTCAGCACTAACCATCTCTGAGCCCACTGATCTTGTTGCTTCTAAGTGCCAACTCAAAGCCAGTTACCTAAGGAGTTGGTCTAACCATCTGAATCTAGAGATCTCTTTGTCTAGATTGGACACTGCCAAAGAATCACCCTTGGAAGCACTCCTATACCACTGATAGAATGTGACCTAGAGGATAAAAATCCCAGGTCCCTTATCTTAAAGCATGTTCTGCTGTTGCCCAGCAAGACTGAGTAGAGTAATGGCTTCCCCAAAAGTAGAGTACTTCCCAAAAAGCAGAGTAATGGCTTCCCAAAAAGTAGAGTACCTCCCCAAAAGTAGAGTAATGGCTTCCCAAAGATGTTCTTTTTTTTTTTTTTTTTTTTTTTTTTTTTTATGTGTATGAATGTATTGTCTGCATGCAGGTCTGTGCACCCGTGTCGTGCAATGCCGCGGAGTTCAGAAGAGGGTCTCGGATTCCCCTGGAACTGGAATTCTCCTGGAATTGGAGTTACAGACGGTTCTTAGCCGCCATGTGGGTGCTGGGGATCGAACCCGGGTCCTCTGCAAGAGCGTCGGTGCTCTTAACCGCTAGGCTATCTCTCCAGCCCCCAACCCAAAGATGTTCTTATGCTAATTCCTACAACCTATGAATGTGTTTTTACATGGCAAAGGGGAATTAAGTTTGCAGATGAAATTTAGGTTGCTAATCATGTGACCTTAAAACAGGAAGCTTATCCTGAATAATCTGGGTAGGCCCAATGTAACCACAAGTATCTTTAAAAATGGAAGTAGCAGGGCTGGAAAGATGGCTCAGTAGTTAAGAGGACTGGCTACTCTTTTAGAGAACCCAGATTTGCTTCTCAACCCCTACATGGTGGCTAACAAGCATCTGTAATTCCAATTCTAGGGCATTTGATGCCCTCTTCTGGCTGCCATCAGTATTGCACACACGTGGTGCACTTACATACATGTAAGCAAAACACTTGTATGCATAAAATAAAAAGATGTCTGGGCATGGTGGTGCACTCCTTTAATCCCAACACTCGGGAGGCTGAGGCAGGTGGATCTCTATGAGTTCAAGGCCAGCCTGGTCTACACAGTGAGCTCCAGGTCAGTTGGGACTAAAGGGAGGCCCTGTCTTAAAAAAAGACCAAAATAAATAAATAAATAAATAAATAAATAAATAAATAAAATGAGATTCAAAAGGAGATGTGACTATTACACTTTGAAGATGGAAAAAAGCCATTGTCCAGGGAAGATGGGCCCCCTCTGGAAAGATAAAGAAATAATTTGTTCTCTAGAGCTTCCAAAAAAGAATGCATCCTTGTTGACACCTTGACTTTAGCCCAGTGAAAGGTAGGTTGAACCAACACAAATATGGCTAGTGAGTTTATGTAGTTTCAATAATTCATTTTGACAGTCTGAGAAGACTGACAAGACAAAATATACTCTCTTCCTCCCTCCCTACTTCACTTTACCATTTCCCTTTGCTGGGGTGAAAAACAAATCCTCCATAGAAAGTTGACTTTGTCATCTAGTCACATACTTTTGGTAACAAGAATAAGAAAACAAATATATAATGGAAACTTAAAAGAGCTAAAATGCCCTCTTTCTACTGAATAACCATTGACTTGGAATTGATTATTTGACTACATATTCTATCCTTGGCCAAAGTAACATGTGCTTTTTTGCTAACTTTGGTTTCTTTGCTGGTTTACTCACCGAGGATATTCTGTTCCCCAAAAGAAAGGCTTCTGGAGCTCTCCAGCAGGAAATCCTGAGACAAAGACAACAAAACACAAAATGTTCAGTGATACAGAGTAGTTGATTCAAAAACCAGTGTGTGTTTCCGGCCACAGGCCAAAGCTTCCAGATACCCTTCCAAAATGCATTCAACCCTTGAAGAACCAGGAAACTTCCAAACGATCTATCTAAAGGTAATGTTAATTCACATGAGTTTAAAATAAGTACATGGAATCATTTCAAGGGCACAGTTTGTGCAGATATGCTATTGGCAGTGTTCAGCCTGCTCTAAAGTGGACCCTTCATATATAGCATGCCCGTGAAGCTACAAGCTATCCAGCAGGTTCCATGATCCATACCATTCTGGCCTCCCAGGTATCCAATGGTATAGCCACACATGCAGAACAGGTATGCACTTGGTTTAATACTCTGCTATCACTGTCTGGAACTTCTTAGTAATTGAATCTTTTAATTTGTATTTTATATGCAGAGTCTAAGGAAACAATGAAGCATGTGTATGAACATAATAGATGTACACAATATCCATGCCACCTGTTCCTAGGTACCCTTTTCACATCTAGCATTTGGGGTATCCCATGAGTACAGTATTTCAGTTGTCTCAAACAAAGAGAAGTCTAGCAAGACACAGCCCAACTATCACATGATCATGTTACTCTGAACTGAGTGAGTTTAGACTTGGATATCCCCAAGAGGCCATGTTTTCCCTGAGAACTACAATTTGCTTAGGTCACTGAAAGAAAGCAACACCATTCTAAGAAATAAAATGATCCAAGTTTTCCATCTCGACTTTTCTTTCTCTGGTTAATTTCCTGCAAAATTCAACCTTTTACACTGAAATTGGTAACAGAGAAGGAAAAGCAAAGAGGGCAAGCCATCATGCCTTTACCTTTCAGTCTTCCCTTAATCATCACTAAGACCATGGTGAGGAGTATTGGTGGATGTTATAGGTATTAAGAAGTGGAAGGCTGGGAATATAGCTCAATGGTAGAACACCCCCATAGGATATATACGGGCATAAGCTCAATCCCCAGCACTACCACCATCAAAAACAGAGGTAATAAAAATAGTATTAGCAGTAGTAGTGGTAGTATAAAAACAGCTGAGTTAGTTCTGTGCAACATTTCTATGTTACTTATGAGAAAATTGATATGCATGCATATATGCAACAAAGTGCATCATTTTGGATATTCCATAAGCGAGTTAAACACACTTTTAAAACTTACATTGCACAATAAAAAATGAACAGTAAAATTCATGCTAATGACATAACATTTTAGTTTCTCTAAGAATGTAGCAAATGGCAAAGAATTCTGTGAGAAGTAAAAGGGAAGACAGGCCCTGCATTTTCATTTTGCACCGAGCCCTACAAATTGGGTAGCAGGCCCTGGGTAGAGGTAGAGATAAGTGCAAGACATGACTGCCTTTGCCCTTTCAGGTCACCACTAAATGTTGTGCCTTGGGTTGATCATGGGAGTTGTGTCTAACAGTCATTACAACTAGAAATCCAAAGAATAGGAGAGGGAGAGAGAGGATGAGAGAGGCAGAAAGGGCAAGAGACCTTCTGCAATGTCCTTGTCTGCTTGAGAGCAGCTGCTCTAGGCCCCATGAGACTGGATGTTCTGTTATGAGTTAAAATGTTCTTGTCTCTCCTCTACTTTTTCCTACCTCCCCTCCATACCAGGACACTTTAAGGGGAAATGAGGGCAGAAAGGCAATTCTTTCATTTAGAAATGAAATGCTCATTTCATAAAACTCTTAACATTCTTTATATTTTATGAATAATATCATAGTTTGAGATGTCAAGGGACAGAAAGATAACTGCAGAAACAGAGATAGATCCAGATACTGATCCTCTCTTCCTGCTGCTTTCAAATAAAGGAAAATGCATCTGATATGATTGAATTTTAAAACAGTAATGTTGTATTAGTCTTCATAACCTCTACATTTTCTTAAATATCTTTGGCATCTTTATATCAATAGTCCCCCCCTCATTTTTGGTGATTTACTTTGAGTAAGCCATTCTAATTTAGATATCTATGCAAATATATTACAAATAAATGCAAATCATAGTGTTTGCGTGAAAATTCCATTTTGAATAATAAATCACCCCAAAGCAGTGATATTTCCTAATAAGAACGATGATAATAAGCCAATGTGATTTAATTATTAAATCATTATGGCTTCCCTGGCTGGTAATGTGCCCAGCTGGAGGCAGTTATGTCCATTGCCAACCTCTCCATAGGAAAACATCTGACACCTACAAAAACCTCCATTGCTTCAGCTTTTGCTTTCAGGGGCCCCAGTCTCCAGTGCTGAAGCCTTCACATCAACCCGATCAGCTATATCTTCTGAGCTTGTCAGGGCCATGAAACCCAATAATGATAAACAGAAGAATCTGATGCCCTTAGGCATGTTTTGCTGAAGTGAATGGATTAACCGTGTAAGCTGCATTTTTAGAGATGTCAACTAGCTAGAGTGATAGATAGAATCCCAACGGGGTCAACTCAATATCTTATCTCATAAAGTGGATAAGTTGTATTAGCAAAGGTGGGGGCGAGGAATAAATAAGTGGACAGGGAGCTCTTTTTCTCCCTTTGAAATAGGCCTCTCATATGTTTTCTTACATATCTATTTTATTTTATTTCAGGGTTTCCCATTACAATACCATTTTTTAAAATGAATCTTGGCTGGGTGTGATAGTGCACACTTTTTTATATTTTTTATTTATTATTTTTTATGTATATGAGTGTACTGTCTGCATGTAGGTTGGTACACCCATGTCGTGCAACACCTCAGAGGTCAGAAGAGGGCGTCGGATACCCCTGGAACTGGAGTTAAAGACGGTTCTCAGCCGCCATGTGGGTGCTGGGAATCAAACCTGAGTCCTTTGCAAGAGCAGTTGGTGCTCTTAACCACTGAGCCATCTCTCCAGACCCTAAAATACCATTTTATCATGTGCACTGCACTTTAAAGCCCCTTTTCCTATCAGTATATTTATGGAAAGCATTCCTCACATTTATATGCACGTATGGATAGATGGCTGTGTGTTCATGTACACATATATGAGAGAGACAGAAAGGAAAAATGTTGGGTTGGCAAAAATTAATGATTCTTGGGAGCGATGCATATTGGAAACAACAACAACAACAACAGAAAGGACTGCATCAAAGAACTGACTGAAACGGTGAACTTCTGCTTAAAACAGTCAACTTCCACATGGAGAATATTGAGAAAGACTAAGAAAGAGATGAAAAGCATGTTTGGCAGAATGCATGAGCTCTGGTGGGGTGGGGGGTGGGGGACACGGGTCTAGATCTGATTGAGTAACCAATCTTGTACACAATATTATATAAATTATCTATATATCATATCATAATAAATCTTTTTAAATTGATTTCTGATACATTAACTATTAAGCCCAATGTAAGAAGGACTTTGGTAAGAGGTTAAGTTGTTGCAAGCATTTAGAGATCAATTTTCTTCTCTTTAAGCCATTTTTGAAAAGACTAATTTCTGTGGTAAAGTATGGAAAGACTCATAAAGATACATGACTTAAGTACAAACCATGACATTTGGTGCAATCCTTTTATGTATAGGTATGTACATATAATCTATATTATATATATATGATATTAAGTATACTATGATATATTCATTCTGCTATAAACACATGTGTTCCATTATCAAAGACAAATTCGTTCTAACCCGTCTATAATAGTGTGGAAGCTCTTTCAGACCAAAGCTCCAGTCTTCACCTTTTTTACTTATGCACATGCTCCATCCATGGGCAGCCGACACTCACCTTAACTGGCCACAAGGGTGTCACAAATGCTATCGTATATGGGCTTGGGAAGTGGCCTACGGTTAAGAGTGACCGACCGTCTCTTACAGAGAAACCTGGGTTTCCGATCCAGCACCCAAATGGCTGCCAGAAACCGTCTGAAACTCCAATTCCCGGAAAACTCCATTTCCAAGGGAATTCAATGCCCAATTCAACACCCTCTTCTGACTCCGCAGCATTGCACGACATGGGTTCACACACTGCAATGCAGACAGTACATGCCATACCATACAGAAAAGTAAATTTTAAAAAAATGCTCATATACATACACTACTTCCGCATGACCAATTGCTTTGCTTCACTTCATGCTTTGCAAGCCATCCCCACCATATCGTCTGTCAAAACTTTCAATTTCAAATAACATAAAGGGTAACTCCTTTATGGGGGATCAAATTCCACAAGCAAGCAACAAGTCCTTTTCAGGGAAAGTGTTATTTTTATCATAGCATTTGCATATTTGTCCATTTAAACATATTACATATAGCTACTACTTTTGGTTTGGTTTTTGATATATGGTCTTCCTGTAGCCCACGGTGTGAACTCACTCTGTAACCGCTGGCCGTGACTCATAGCGGATCCGCCTGCCCTGACGCATGCCGCCTCCCGCGTGCTGGGATTAAGTGTATGCACCACCCTAGCGCTATGCCACCTGTTTGTTTTATTAGGCTCACTGTTATCGTTGTAGATATTCAACTTACTATCAGAGCTTTTTTATATTTATGTNATATATATAATTTTTTAATTAATGATTCTGATAATAATTAATATTAGCCAAAATGTAAGAAGGACGTTGGTAAGAAGGTAAGTTGTTGCAAGCATTTTAGAGATCAATTTCTTCATCTCTTAAATGCCATTTTTTAAAAAGACTAAATTTCTGTGTGAAAGTACTGGAGAAGCTCTAAAAGATACATGAACTAAGTAGAAACATGACATTTGGTGCAATCCTTTTGATGTTATGTATGTACATATATATATATATATATATATATATATGTATATATATGTATATATATTCAGTTCTGCTATAACACAATGTGTTCCATTATATAAAAGACAAATTTCTTCTAACACCGTCTATATATAGTGTGGAAGCTCTAGAACAAAGCTCCAGTTTCACCTTTTTACTTATGCACAGCTCCATCCATGAGCAAAGCAGAAATCACCTTACTGAGCCACATGGGTGTATACAAAATGCTTATATATATGGGGCTGGAGAGATGGCCTAGCGGTTAAGAGTGCCGACCGCTCTTACAGAGGACCTGGGTTCGATCCCCAGCACCCACATGGCGGCCGAGAACCGTCTGAAACTCCAATTCCAGGAGAACTCTAGTTCCAGGGGAATTCGACACCCTCTTCTGACCTCCGCAGCATTGCACGACATGGGTTCACACACTTGCATGCAGACAGTACATTCATACACATACAGAAATAAGTAAAATTTTAAAAAAATGCTCATATACATACACTTCCGCATGACCAATTGCTTTGCTTCACTTCATGCTTTGCAAGCCATCCCCACCATATCGTCTGTCAAAACTTTCAATTTCAAATAACATAAAGGGTAACTCCTTTATGGGGGATCAAATTCCACAAGCAAGCAACAAGTCCTTTTCAGGGAAAGTGTTATTTTTATCATAGCATTTGCATATTTGTCCATTTAACATATATAACACTATGCTACTTTTTTATGGTCCTTTTGAGATAGGGTCTTCCTGTAGCTCCAGCTGTCATGGAACTCACTCTGTAGACCAGGCTGGCCTTGAACTCATAGAGATCCGCCTGCCTCTGCCTCCCGAGTGCTGGGATTAAAGGTGTATGCCACCACGCCTAGCACTATGCTACCTTTTTTTTTATTAGGCTCCAACTTTTCGTTGTAGATATATCACTTATCAGAGCTTTTTATATTTATTTTCAGAGCTTTTTTATATTTATTTTTTATTTTTATTTGGAATTGTGTGCCTGTCTGTGTTTTGTGGGTATGTATATGTGAAGGCAGTATCCACAGAAGCTAGATGAGAGCATTTGATTCCCTGGCACTAGAGTTACAGGTGTTGGTGAGCTGCCAATGTGGGTACTGGGAAGCAAACTCCGGTCCTTTGCAAGAACAACATATACTCTCTTAACCATTGAGCCAAATGCTAAGTTTCTGATCATTATATCCCAGACTCATTTTCCCCATAAGCCTGTGACTTTTAGTACTTAAGTTTGTATAGTATGGTGATATTTAAGAATTCACATGTCATGGTATAGAAGGACCATATACATACATGTGTGTAGGCATGTAAACACACACACACACACACACACACACACACACACACCCCTGCCAGTTGATCTCAAATGTTATCATGCCTAAGAACCATTAAAGGGCTTGTTAAACTACAAATTGCTAAGCATCACCCTCAGAAGCCGTTGAGAAGGTCTGTGTGGAGTAGTGCTGCAATTGTACATTCTCTAACAAATTTGCTGGTGGCGTTGCTGCTGGTGGTGATACAGGTACCATGTTGTGAGAACCACAGTCAAAGCCTTGTACAAGTGTACTCTGGAGTTCACTGCTACAATGCATGTAATTGAGACCATAATATAGACTGGTATGTAATGAATGAAAAATAAAAGTCAATCTTCAGAAATTCGACCAAGGACAAATCCTCTAAGACATGTTGTTGGAATAAAGCAAGGTATAAGTATAAATAGATAAATACTATTTTAGCAGGGCCTGGTGGTGCATGCCCTTAATCCCAGCACTTGGGAGGCAGAGGCAGGTGGATCTCTGTGAGTTCAAAGCCAGCCTGTTCTACACAGTGAGTTCCAGGTCAGCTGGGGCTACAGGGAGACCCTGTCTCAGAAAAATACCAAAAAAAAAAAAAAAAAAACTATTTTAGTAACTATCAAGTCACTGGATATATATGTGAATACATGAATATCCATATATACACATATGTTAATATATCTTCACGGTAAATGTCTCAGATACATATCAAAGTGATTGAAGTAATTATCTTTTAGAGAAAATTGAGATTCTGGGTTGGGAGTGGTCAAAAGTTCTTTGGACATTAACATTTTAAAATTTGATTACTCAAAGGTAATGAACTTTTGTAACTGAAGTTAGCTATCTCAGAAATAACCATATTTGGCTGCTGGAGAGATGGATCAGTAGTTGAAAGCACTGTCTGCTCTTGAAGAAGACTGGAGTTCAAATCCCAGTGCCCACATGGCAGCTAGCAACCGTCCATAATTCCAGTTCCAGGGGATCTGGTGCCCTCTTCTGTCCTCCAAGGCCATTACACAACCTGGATGCACTTATATACATGCAGGCATAACACTCATATCTAAAATAAAGATAAATAACATTTTTAAAAATGAATGAATTTTTAAAAAGAAATAAGCGTATTTTATAGAAAAGGGGTCGAAAATCTATTGAAAAGAGTTAGCTAAGTTTACACAGCAATTTTTTGCTCTTGTATTGCTAACACTAGCAAATTTCAATCCTTTTTCAAGCAAAAAGAAGGCTTGTCGTTACACAATTTCAATAACTACAATTCTAACAAAAGAAAACATTGGCATCTATATGCTGCAATAACCTCGTTATTTGTTGTAATAATTCATCTTTTTCTAATTTGCACCTGGGAAAGCCACTGGGAACTTTTGATTTTCAACTTGGGCCAACATTTAATTTTTACTAGGCTTTCTCATTATAACTCTCATATCTGTGACTACTGACTAACTTAATTGGAGCTTAACAAAATGCTGACCATTGAACACAGAGTGCTTTTGTTTCGAGTATAATTGCCAAAGAATTGATCACATTTAGTGGATGATTACCTCAAGTTCAATTATTTGACTATTATTGTCATTGAATGATATCCTGACAATAGCTAAAGTTTTCCAATTTTTCTCAGCTCTGGTATCTGTTTTATTATTGTAAAGTTGAATTCCTTAATTAGACTTTTAAAATATAGACAAGAAAATAAAATTAGTCCACTATCCCACCATGCCAACATTAAGAAAATATACCCAGAACCACCAAATTCATACAGGATGTGTGTGTGTGTGTGTGTGTGTGTGTGTGTGTGTGTAATAATTTCTCTCTGCCTCCTCCATGCCAAAACTGGAATATGTTTCATTCATTATTCAAGTGTGATTTTCATTCTTTCTAGATGAGAGATGTATGTGTTGGTTCCTTTCTATTGCAATCATGGCAGAACGAGTGTTGTTTGGAGGCCAGTACATTTTTGCTATTAGACTGTCCATCAAAATGCAGGATGGGCCGGACACTGAGTCCCAGAGATCCTACTGCCTCTGCCTTCCAGCACTGGGATTCAAGGCAGGTGCCATCACACTTGGCTTTTTATATGGGTGCTAGGATTCCAAACTCAAGTTCTCAAGCTTACACAGAAAGCACTTGACCCACCAAGCCATCTCCCCAGTCCTTATTCTGCATTTTGAAACTTCAGGTTCACTGAGAAAGCCTGTTTCTGAAAGTAAGGCAGAGAAAAATCAGCAAAGATGCCAGACGTCTACTTATAACATCCATACAAGCACACACACGAACAAGTACACAGGCACCAAAAAGTAGAAATATCAACAAACTGGAAAGCCCTGCCTAGTTTGATTTAAGTTTCACCATGCTATTTCCTCTTAGCACTCCCTGCATTCCCACCAAAGCCTTAAAATGTAGGATACTGCACTTTTTTTTTTTTTGTCTTTTTGAGACAGGGTCTCCCTGTAGCCCCAGCTAGCCTGGAACTCACTCTGTAGACCAGGCCTTCCTTGAACTTACAGAGATCTGCCTGCCTCTGCCTCCCAAGTGCTAGGATTAAAGGTGTGCTCCACCATGCCCAGCCAAAGGATTTTTTTTAATCCTGGTGGAACACAGCAAAGAGTAAAAATTAGATGAAAACTATTGACCTGGGAATACTGAACTAACAGTTTAAATCATATAACCTTAAAATACAACTTAAGCCCATAATAATACAGCAAATATTTCTGTTATTGAGAAGTTTAAATTTTTTTTTGTCTTTTTAAGACAGGGTTTCCATGTGGTTCCAGCTGGCCTGGAACTCACTATGTAGACCAGGCTGCCCTGGAACTCATAGAGATCCACCTGCCTCTGCCTCCCGAGTGCTGGGATTAAAGGCATGCGCCACCACACCCAGCTCCAGAAGTTTAATTTTTAGGTTGATATGGATGCTGCTGCTTTTAAGACATCTTTAGATCAGAATCATACATCTTTTCATTTTGTTTCTGTTTGGTCATATTGAGCAAATGGGAGGCCTCCAACTTTCATTGCCAATGTTCAATTCTCACAGCACTTGATTTATTCCTTTCCTCCTCTCTAAAAGTTCTACAAAAATCTGCTAACTCAATGCAAAGCAACTCAAACTTACCTAAATTGACAGCCATTTCATGCTTAAATTCGGGATCCCTTCTGACTACTGAAGGAATTATCATTATTGAATTTCTTTAGTTAAGATGCTTCAAGAAGCTACCCAGACAGAAATGGCATAGATGGGTGCAAAGTTCAGTCCCCTAAAAAAAGGTAACAGGGGAAATCCAAAAGAAGGATCCAATGGGTTTGAGAATATGTAGGATGATGAACAAACTCAAATATTGAAAGAAATCTGTTTTCACACTTGTAATGGCTTTCTACAGAAATGTAGCTACCCTTTTCCAGCTATTGAGTATGTGTCTTTGGGTTCTTCTCATATGGATATTGATATTTGTTGCTAAACGACTGATGTCTGTTCTAGTTTGCTTTCAATTGTTGTGACAAAACCCTATGACCAATACCAACTTGGGGAGGAAAGGGTTTATTTGTCTTACACCTCCCAGGTCACAGTTCATCACTGAGACAACTCAGGGAAGGAACCTGGAGGCAGAAGCTGCAGAATAGGCCACAGAGGAATGCTGCTTACTGGCTTGCTCACCTGGCCTGTGCTCAGCCTGCTTTTGTATACAATACACAACAACCTGCCCAGGGATGGCACCACCCACAGTGGGCTGGGCCCTACCACATCATTCAACAATCAAGAAAATACCCCCAGAGACACAGCCACAGGCCAGTCCAATGGGGGCAATTCTCCCAATTGAGGATCCCTTGACCCAGGTGTGTCAAGTTGACACTAAAACTATCTGGCACAATGTCAACGCATTCTATTGCATTATTGGTTTGGTATATAATAGGGTATTTGGGTTTTTTCATGTAGTTATTGACATATTAATGAGATTATTCTAGTGCATGTTAGGACAGTTATTTTCAAGAGTCTTAGGAGCTATGCTTATATTGCCAGACTAACCCATGTATAAATCCACATTCCAAAGTTATTGTTGATCTGTCATCCTAGAATCATTATTGTGCTTCTTGTTGAGTTTTCCATGTAGCTACATTCTGATTACTAAGTGAGTATTGTCTATGATACTAAATTTGGTGATGTTAATATACTTAAATACCATCATAAGAACTAGTGCAAGCATAGGATTTGAAAATGGTGACAGAATTTCTATACATAACCAGTGGTCACTAACATTTACTGAGTCTCTATTATTTTCTAAGCCACATGGGTAAGTTTTGAATCTTCAAAGTACCTAGTATCTAGTGAAGAAGAGAGGATGTTACTGGACAATCCTATTTTGTAAGACAGAAAGACAAATGTGAACCTATACTACTCTTTCTAGGGTATTTTTTTTAGCTCAGCAGATAAAAGAAATACCAGATTCATGTAAGTAGACAAACAGAGGGATTTGGAGAGAGGGATTAATTTACACAAGTATCTATACTAATGGATGGATGATATGATTTGTAAAATCCATTAGTCCTCAGACAGGATTAGGGAATGTGGTCTCAGTGTGGTCTGCAGACCGGCAACATCAACATCGCCTAAGTACTTGTTTGAAATGCACTGAATCACCCAAGACAGGCTGAATCAGGAACTCTGAAGGTGGGCTTCATAGTTTTCAAGCAGCCATTCACATCATTGTAGTGCATAATAAAATTGAGGCCTACCAGTTTACATCAGGATAACGGTTCTCAGTCCCAGGTATGAATTAGAATCCCTACCAGTTCCCCATCCCCTGCTCCAAAACCTTTAAGGTGCAATGTATGGGATGGAGTTCACAGGTGATTTGACTACGGAAACAATAGGAGCTTATCATATTTAAATTAGCTCATCCATAACTCAGTCCTCCTACATTATTTTGCTGACTGCACCTATCAACAGTACACATGTGAGCTACCATATTTTTCTTTATAATTTTTTCAGACTATAATTTCAAAAACTAACCTTTATATGACCCAAAATTTGTGATTGTACTAAAGAACAAAAATAGTTTTAATTGCATCTGCTTTGAAAAAAAATCAAGGATGAATGTTTAGTATGAGAGAATGAGTGTTAGATCTTATTCAGAATAAGTTCTGGTAATCATGTAAGGGAAACAGCATTCTTCTAGAAAGAAGAAGGCCATCAGCTGAGACATGAAAGTTGCTGCAATTACAAAGCACTTTTGGTTATGTTTGTTGTTGTTGTTTGTTGTTGTTGTTGTTGTTGTTGTAAAAGAATATCATTGTCACTACTGCTAAGATTAATACTGGCTCTTTTTCGTAAGTTGGGATCTTGCAATAACTTGGTAAGTGCCAATCCTCTCCTTTCCAGCAAGTATCCAGTTCGAACAGCTGTGACTCCTGTCAAGGGATTCAGCAAGATGTCTTAGCCATCTGGTGGCTTCCTGCAGGTGACCTCCTGCCATCACATGGATCAGCCTGGAGCAGACAAGCAGAAAACAGCTTCTGAAATCTGCCCTCCATCTTGAAGCTTTCTTTGATGGCCCCTCTATTCTTTTGCTGCCATAAATTACGTTTACTCTACAACAAAAAGAAACTTTCCCTTCATCAGAGTGAACAACTGTCTTCATTTGCTCAGGACAGAAGAGGTGCCCGGGATGCAGTATTTTTCAGTATTAAAACTGTGATGGTCCCAGACCAACCAGAAGAAATTAGAAACCCATTTTCACCCAACTCAGTTTGAGCCCGTGCTTATTTGCTGCATTTTTTTGTGGCTCAATAGTTAGCAACCTCTGGCATCTTTCCAAGAGATTTGGTGGTTAAAAACTTGTTAGAATCCATACTGTTGATACAAACCATCAGAGTCTATTATTTGGTAAATCGAGTCAGATAATGCCCATTTATCCCAAGTAGTGATGATGATGATGGTCCTCAGTAAACATACTTTGAGAAAGACTGCTATCATTTAGCATCGAAGAAAGAAAACACTAATTTCCTCCCATTATGAAATTCTAACTAGTCCTTTTACATAAACAATTGCTGCTCTAGACTTTAAACGATTAAACTATCTAGAACTAGAGATACTCAACCAAGTCCTGAGAACATACTAAGTGATTAACAAATGCTAGAGCTGTATCTGATCATTTGATGCTGATTTCACAAATGAATATGTGACTATAATTTTCCCCATATCAGTTATACCAAAACAAAACAAAAACACCCAAGTATCTTCATTCATGTCTTCCAACAGCATCTTTAGGATGAAACTCATTAATGGATCTGTCTGATGATGGTGGAGATTTAAATTGATACCACTTTTCTCAAGATAATATAGGTGTGATGCATTATAAATCCTTAAATATGATATACCATTTAATGCTTCTTCTTCTAGGAATTTACACTGAAAAAAAGTCAGAGAACTGAAAAACTACTTAGTCACAAAACATATCACCAAAATGGGGTGGTGTGAGTGTGCATGTTAAGCAATAAGAATCAGCTTGAATGTTAATCTATATTCCCTCCCTGGTTTCTTTTTCACAATATTAAAATACTCTAAATGACCACTGAGAGTAGATTAAAGAAATTAGATGCTTTTGCTTGGTGGAATATATGCATAATGACTTTGAAGAATATGTAATAATGGAAAAATGTTAATGTTATATTCATTCGGGAAAAATACAGTACAATTAGTTGAATCTGTATTAAATTTGAATTTTAAAATATTTGTAGTAAATGTAACTCTCAACAACAGTATTTAACAAAGTTATTAACTATGGCTACTTTTTTATTGAAGTTTTGTGCATTTCATACAACATTTCTTCATCGAATTTATACCCCTTCCTTGTCCCCCACCCTGCCAGAATTCATGTATTCTGCCACACATGTCATATCTTTTTCTTCTTTTAAATGATTAACTTCTCAATTTTTTCCTTTACCTATTTTTTTCTAGATATTTTTGCAAAGAATATACATAGACTTTCATAGCAAAAGTAAAAAAAAAAACAACTGGCTTTTTAAAGGGAGGACAAGTGAGATTAGAAGCAATGAGACAAATAAACCAGACAGTCCCTGACTTTCTGTCTTTCACTGTTGTGGCTATGTTCTAGGCTCTTTCTCATCATCCTCTGGTTCACACCCAGGTAGTGCCCAATCAATGCTCCACTCAAGCCTTCACTCTTCGATCAGATTGACCCTGATAATCATTGTACACTTCCATTGTCACTTGCCAACCCTGTAGCAAACTTACCAGTCCACTACATGTGAAACAGCATTCACAAATGCCCCACAGCCTGCAGACTGACATCCTATAGGCATTGATCTTCAGTCTTACCTAGGAACAGGATTCCATGAAACTGCAGGACTTCACGGCTGAGGACACCTTTGTTCCCTCATGAAGACTTCACAGAACATTGTTCTTTTTTTTTTCTTTTTTGGTCTTTTCGAGACAGGGTCTCCCTGTAGTCCCAGCTGTCCTGGAACTCACTCTGTAGACGAGGCTGTCCTTGAACTCACAAAGATCCGCCGGCCTCTGCCTCCCAAGTGCTAGGATTAAAGGCGTGTGCCAACCACGCCCGGCAGAACATTGTTTTTACCTGTCTCTTTGGTCAGGTCTCGGAGATTGAGAGACTCTCTCAGGATCTCTACATTCCTCAGTTAGACCAAGAAGGTCCTAAAATACTTGTAGTGGGTTCCCCACTATCTTGTAGTGGGTTTTCCACTATCTTGCTCTTGGTAGCACCTGTCAATTTTGCAAACTGTTCCAAGTTTGTTCATAACTTTAACCTTTTTTTTTTGTTGTTCTTTTTGAGACAGGGTCTCCCTTTAGTCCCAGCTGCCCTGGAGCTTGCTATGTGGACCAGGCTGGCCTTGAACTCACAGAGATCTGCCTGCCTCTGCCTCCCAAGTGCTGGGATTAAAGGCGTGCGCCACCACAACTGGCCGTATATTTTAGACTTAAACAAATGCCTTGCATTGAGCATTATGTTTAGAGGAGATAAAATTATGTTTAAGGGACATGGAAACAGCAGAACATGTGTGCTATCTGAACTTCTGATCCTCACATAACTCCTATATTGCCCCACATCCTATAATCTTCCCATATCAAAGAGAAAGAACCCCCTCACTCATGAAACTTGTGCATATATATGTAATGATTACTTTAAAATACTTGCATCACGCAAAGAACCTCAGAGTAGGTTCACATGCGTAGCTCATGTAATTCTCACATTTCTTACCTAGTGATGAACAGAATAATGTGAATATTAAGCATGCAATCAATAAACTGGGTTATAGTCCCGTTTCTGCTGTGATGGTTAATCTCGGTTTTCAACTTGATTATACCCGGAATGAAATAAAAGGCATGCCACTATGTGGATATATAATGATACTTCTTGAAAGCATTAACTAAAAGCGGCAAAACCTTCCCACAGACTGGGTGGTACTCTCCAGGAATGATTCAGATATAAGATGGGTCCAAGAGAAAACCTATTGCTTTTTACCTGACTAGCTTCACTCCTTGCTGGTGAGTGCACCTACTCTATTGCTGTTGCCACTGCTGCCAATTCTTTGCTGACATCAGAACCAAGTTTTTTCAGCCTTCCAGCATAATCTGAAGACCACTGACTCTCTAGGAATCCTCCAAACTCTCAGTGCCAGATTGGGACTGCTGAGGCATCCAGCCTCATGGACTGAATAATTACCAAGTTCTCAACCCTTCTAGAGGACAACAGCCATTGTTGAACTATTCAGCCCATATAATATAAGTCAATCTAATAAATCTCTTTTNTTTTTTTTTTTTTTTTTTGTTTTTTTTTTTTTGGTATTTTCAAGACGACGTCTCCCTTTAACCCCCAGCTGTCCTGGAACTCACTCGGTAAACCAGCTGGCTTGAACCTTACAGAGATCCATGCCTCTGCCTCTGAATGCTAGGATTAAAGGTGTGTGCACTTGTCTATTTTTTAGCACCATGAAGGTCATCCAGTCCAAGCCTTCAGATGACTACAACCAAGTCTGACATCTTGACTGCAGTCTCCCAAGAGAACCTGGGATAGAGCCTACTAAAGAAGCCCTTTCCAAATTCTTGTCCCAGAGGAACCATGAGATAGATAGTAAACGTTGATGGTTTTAAGTAACTATATTTGAGATGTTTGTTATGTAGCTAAGATATAACCAAGACACGCATTATAGCATGCTGGGCATTGAGTTTAGGTGTTGGGCTATACAATATGGTAGGATAATGGTAGTTAATGATGTGGACTTTGAATGGGATAGTTTAATTTTGACCTGGCTTGGTCACTAATACTTGGCTTCCTTGGCCAAGTTTCTTAACATCTTAAGCCTCAGTTTAATTTTCTGTTAAATGACAATGGTATAACTATCTGATCCGAGAGATAGCATGTGATATGAAATGGATTGTAATATAATATATATATAGAAATATAATATATATAATATATATAAAGGTGCTTATAAAGGATCTGGCTCAGAGTACACAGTGAATCCAAGTTACCATATTAGTGCTTCTTTCTGAGACATTCGATGAGAGGCATGTTTCCTGGTCATTCAGAGGGCATTATACTGAGTACGCAATGTATCCTGGGAGCGGCTTGGAGAGGAGTAATTTATTCTGCAGTAGTCACGGTTGGATTCCTGGTGAAAGTGATGTTTGAGTAGGCTTTTGAAGGTAAATGAAGTTCTCTAGGTAGAGAAGGAAAACTGAAGCATGTGGGAAGCAGTGAGTGCTGCAAAGGCAGCATGCTGAGAAGAGGATGGTGCAGGAATGGACTGGAGATGCTCACATATACAGGGGTACAGGCTGCCTGGGTGCTTTAGAGAGCAGAGGGAATAACAGATGATTTGTGGAAGAAGTTGACAGTGGCCATATAGTTCATGCAGAGAAAAATGGAATGAGTGTACTTTTCTTTAGAAACCAAAATTTTAGTTTTATTTCCTTAGTTTTATTCTTCAAGATAATAGCTCAAAGAAGGCAGAAACTTCTTGGCCAAGCTAAAAGTTTTACAAATAGTCAAAGACAAAGATGGAGAGGGCCTAACCTTCGGCAGTGAGCATTGAGAGAGAAAGTAGGGAGTGGCCTTAGATCACAAGAAATCATTCTCAAGTAACTGCATAATGATAATACACAATTGTCCACCATTTCCACTCCTACTTGAAAGACTCACATTGAGCAGATATGATTAATTATATTCTGCAGCTACTCTTTGCTGGGAAACCATTAATGTGCCAAGTACTTGAGCATCTGTTATCTCTAATCTTTGTTATAGCTCTAAAGCTCCACTCCAGATCCATTTTACAGAAGAAGAAACTGAGGTGTTCCCCACCCCAGAATTGGGAGAAACAACCTTCCAAGAACGCTACAAAATTAGCGATTTGCAGCTGTACCAGACTTCTCAAGAGGAATTAAATCCCCAAAAACAGAATGCCAAAATATATGTAATATAATTATATATAATTAAAATAATTATCATATGTTATCACTCACCAGCTACTGGTTTCTTGGCCTCTTCAGTGTGAAGACAGCCATTGTTGGACTAGCCGGCCCATATAATGTAAGTCAATTTAATAAATGACTTTTTAATACATATTCTGTTGATTCTATTCCTCTAGAGAAGTCTGGTACAGCTGCAATTCGCTAATTTTGTAGTCTTTGGAAAGTTGTTTCACCCATCTGACCTTCAGTTTCTTCTTCTGTAAAATGGATCTGGAGTGGAGCTTTTAGAGCTATAACAAAGATTAGAGATAACAGATGCTCAAGTACTTGGCACATTAATGGTTTCCCAGCAAAGAGTAGCTGCAGAATATAATTAATCATATCTGCTCAATGTGAGTCTTTCAAGTAGGAGTGGAAATGGTGGACAATTGTGTATTATCATTATGCAGTTACTTGAGAATGATTTCTTGTGATCTAAGGCCACTCCCTACTTTCTCTCTCAATGCTCACTGCCGAAGGTTAGGCCCTCTCCATCTTTGTCTTTGACTATTTGTAAAACTTTTAGCTTGGCCAAGAAGTTTCTGCCTTCTTTGAGCTATTATCTTGAAGAATAAAACTAAGGAAATAAAACTAAAATTTTGGTTTCTAAAGAAAAGTACACTCATTCCATTTTTCTCTGCATGAACTATATGGCCACTGTCAACTTCTTCCACAAATCATCTGTTATTCCCTCTGCTCTCTAAAGCACCCAGGCAGCCTGTACCCCTGTATATGTGAGCATCTCCAGTCCATTCCTGCACCATCCTCTTCTCAGCATGCTGCCTTTGCAGCACTCACTGCTTCCCACATGCTTCAGTTTTCCTTCTCTACCTAGAGAACTTCATTTACCTTCAAAAGCCTACTCAAACATCACTTTCACCAGGAATCCAACCGTGACTACTGCAGAATAAATTACTCCTCTCCAAGCCGCTCCCAGGATACATTGCGTACTCAGTATAATGCCCTCTGAATGACCAGGAAACATGCCTCTCATCGAATGTCTCAGAAAGAAGCACTAATATGGTAACTTGGATTCACTGTGTACCTACTTGAGCCAGATCCTTTTATAAGCACTTTATATATATATATATATATATATATATACTATATAATATATATATATATATATATAAAAACTCATTCATATTCACAATGATTCTAATAGGATAGGATAGTTATACCATTGTCATTTAACAGAAAATTAAACTGAGGCTTAAGATGTTAAGAAACTTGGCCAAGGAAGCCAAGTATTAGTGACCAAGCCAGGTCAAAATTAAACTATCCCATTCAAAGTCCACATCATTAACTACCATTATCCTACCATATTGTATAGCCCAACACTAAACTCAATGCCCAGCATGCTATAATGCGTGTCTTGGTTATATCTTGCTACATAACAAACATCTCAAAATATAGTTACTTAAAACCATCAACGTTTACTATCTATCTCATGGTTCCTCTGGGACAAGAATTTGGAAAGGGCTTCTTTAGTAGGCTCTATCCCAGGTTCTCTTGGGAGACTGCAGTCAAGATGTCAGACTTGGTTGTAGTCATCTGAAGGCTTGGACTGGATGACCTTCATGGTGCTAAAAAATAGACAAGTGGCACACACCTTTAATCCTAGCATTCAGAGGCAGAGGCAGGTGGATCTCTGTAAGTTCAAGGCCAGCCTGGTCTACAGAGTGAGTTCCAGGACAGCTGGGGGTTAAAGGGAGACGTCGTCTTGAAAATACCAAAAAAAAAAAAAAAAATGGACAAGAGGCCTGCAATGCAGGTAAATGGTGCAGGAATGGAGTGTGAGAGCCTCACATATCGTGAAGCACAGGCTTTCTGATCTTTCTGGAAGCTGCTTCACTGGTGTGGTGGTTGGCTTTTCTGAGTGATAAATCCCAGAGAGCACTGAAGAAGACACAATGTCATTTATAATCAAGGCTCAGAGCTCAGATTCTGTTATTTCTACAAAATCTCATTGATTACAAAGCTAAGCTTTTAATTCAGTATGGAAGGATACTAAGAAATTAGAATTATTTGGAATTTTTGATTAAGTGAAAGTGGGAAAAAGGCTGGAGAGATGGCTCAGCAGTTAAAAGCAGTGGCTGCTCTTTCAGAGGACCCGGATTTGATTCTCAGCACCCACATGATGGCCAACAGCCATCTGTAACTCCAGTTCTGGATTGGACACGCTCTTATGGCTTCTGCAGGATCATTACAACATGGGTGCATTTAAATACATTCAGGCAAAACATTCATATACAGCTGGACATGGTGGCACACGTCTTTAATCCTAGCTCTCGGGAGGCAGAGGCAGGCGGATCTCTGAGAGTTCAAGGCCAGCCTGGTCTACAGAGTGAGCTCCAGGCCAGCTGGGACTAAAGAGAGACCCTGTCTCAAAAAGAACAAAAAAATTTAAAAAGATCAGCTCTTCCTTACCCAGCAGTAATCAGCTATCAACTGTCAAGAATTCCCCAACTAAGATAGAGGCTTGTTGCCCATTTGCACAGTTTTGTGCTGGGTTTTTGTCTACTTGAGTTCGCATGGGTCTTGTGCATGCTGACACCATCGCTGTAGGTTCATGTGAGCAAGGCTGCAGGATCTTGTCTCATGCACCACCTCTCTGGCTCTCACAATCTTTCCACCCCCTCTTCTGCAATGGCCCTTGAACCCCAGGTGAGTGAAACTTAACATAAGTGATTTTATTTACTTTTATTTTGTGTGTATGAATGTATTGCCTGCATGGATGTGTAAGTGCACCCATGTCATACAATGCCCAAGGAAGTCAGAAGACAGCATCAGATCCCCTGGCACTGGAGTTACAGGTGGTTGTTAACCACCATGTGGGTGCTGGAAATCAAACCCGGATCCTCTGCAAGAGCAGCCAGTGTTCCTAACTCCTGAGCCTCTTCTTGTTAGTTTTTATATAACTTGTTGGTCATTCCAACAAAAGTGTTTGTGTATGTTATATGTATATATTCAAGTGTGTATGTTGTATGTATCCATGTGTGTCATTTCCAAAATCACTTGCTGATTTTCTATTCAACTCATCACTCATTCAAACAGAAATGTTATATGTATGTATTCATATGTGTACATAGATACATGTGCATATGTGTTCACATACATGTAGAGACCGCAGTTTAACACTGAAGGTCTTCCTTGATGGCCTTCTATTTTATGAGACAAAGTCTCTAACTGAACCTGAGGCTCTTCAACTAGGCTAGGCTGTCCAATAAACTCCAAGGGTCCATCTGTCTCCACTCCCTCTCCCCTAGGGTTGTGGTTATAGCTGTGCACTACCATTGCCCAGCTTTTTTACATGGGTACTGGGGATCTGAACCCAGGTTCTAATGTTTACACAAGGCAACTTACAGACTGATCTATGCCCCCAACTCCTCAAATGCAGTTTCTAAAATCAAATCTTGTAGCACAACACCATCCCAAGATATACCAATTTGATACATGCTGAAGAATGCCCGTAGAGAAAGAGTAAATGCATTAATTTTGTCCAGCTAAACTGTTGTGTTTCAATAAGAGCAATAAAACAAGAGATGAGTACTGTCAGAAACCCCTCAGATCATTGCGTGTTTCATTTTGAATTGATTAATTTTTTGTCAATGCATGCTTGGAAACATTTTACTGTTGTCATTTTTTATAGCCCTCACATTCAGTTACACAACCCACAAGTAAGCTGTATTCTAGGTAAGGAAGAATTTGGATTATATAATCACTGAAGTTTCTTTCTAACTCCAAAATTATGGACTACTATTCTCATCTTCTAGATGATTGCCTTGTTTCTCCATGTCTCAGAATGGAGCATCAAGTGGAGTGAACAACATAATTCCATTAAATTGCAGTAGAAGCCACAGGCGAATAGAGTACCTTCCACTCTACAATTTTAAACAAATCCAACAAACAATGAGAAGTTCTGCCAGTTTCAAACAGTTATGTACTTAACAGAGAAACAAATCTATATTTGAGGTCAGGATTAAGATGCCAATATAAACGCAGCATCTGGACAATGGTTTATTATCTTCTTTAGCACAATATCTGTAATTAAAAGAGGGCAACCAAATCTCTTGTATATAATAGCAAAGATAATAAAATCATTTGGTTTGGTCCTTAAACCGTGCTTGTTTTCAAAACAAGATTGTATTCGCTTAAAATAATTCTTTAATGTGATTGGAGATATATGAAGATGAAAATGAAATATTGAAATGAGGCATGTTGCAAATACATAGTGATACTGGATATTTTAAACAAACTTTATTCTTAAAAGCAATTTATATTAGGAGAAATTAAAATCATATGTGAGCTGTTTACTCACCCAGCCCCTACTACCACTTGATTAGATTCAAAAACTCATAAAAGCTAGGTCAGAACACTCCTTGGTAGCTCCTGGGAACCTATTGTCTCACAGGCTCAGCAAACTACAGCCCATGGGTTGATGGAGCCTGCTGTCTGCTTTGTAAACAAAGTTTTATTGAAGCACAGCCATGCTCGTTTGGCTAATAAGTGGTCTGTGGCTATAATGGCGGAGTTGAGAAGTTGAGATTGGATCACTGACAAAGCTGAAAATATTTACGATCTGGTAATTTACAGAAAAGGTTTGCCAATTCCTGTTTTGTACCTCTGAAGACCTGCCCAGAGGCAACCTATGATAATCTCAAAATATCTATGTGTACTATATGCTGTTCACAATATTTTTATGGCACAAGGGGAACACATGTTGCTGTCTATGTTGAGGCATTAGTCACATTGAGTCAAAGCAAAATTGTGTGTTTGTGAGGCGCTGGAAGTGGTACGCATGGCCTCACACATGCTGGACCAGAACTTTGACAATAAGCCATATTCCCAGCCCAAGGCACAAATTGTACCAAGTATCGCCTTGTGCAATCATCATTCAGAGTGATGCAAAAGGTATTTTTCACACTCCTCTCAGTCAATACTCACAATAAAGATTGCTATTATTTTGCCTTCTATCACTCGGCTGTGTTGTTCTATTCTTGAGTTTTGTGTGCATGGAGCAGAGTAGTATTTGGTTTTGTACCCGGCCTTGTTCACTCAGCATTAGGTCGGTTCCTTGCATACTGCACTTACAGCATACCAGGAAGCAATGTCTTCTCCTTCCTTGCTGTTTAAGACGCAATTGTACAACTAAAGCACAAAGTATCAAACTATTCTTCTGTTGGTGAACATTAGGGTCTTTCCAGGGTTTGGCTGTTATGAAGAAAGCTACTATAAATATTCTTGTGCATGCCTCTTGGTAGGAATAATGATCTACTTTATCAAGAGTGGAACTTGGAGAGATAACGAGAATATCAACGAATATGTTTCTAAATTGTCTGTACCTTTTAATTACAAGATGTTTTAATTTCTAACTTCTTTTGAGAGAAAAATTCACCTCTCCCCTACAGTGTTCCTGTACTACATAGCATTGTACTACACTCCTGTCCTACACTGGCTAGCTATCTGAGGGATGCTTGGCATGCTAGTTTGAGAAATACAAGCTTTGACCTTGGCCGTGTGCTGGCAGATTACGAATCCACCTTCTTAAATACTTCCCAAGCCCTTAATGGGCTGCCCATCATGCAGCAGGCAGGATAGTCAGTTGGGGCCAGAAGAGCTACCTCTCTTCACCAGGGCCATCCAATGGCACTCAAGGTCTCCCACAGAGGCTCCTACTTTGTCACTTTGAAAAGCAGGATGATGAGTTTTGCATTTGTGACAAAGTTAAGGAAGCACAGGCTGAGGCAAAGGCAATCTCAATTCCTTGTTTTCCCCCTCAATTGTTTTACTAATTTGAATGTAATTAAGATTGGTAACAGCTCACGACTATAACTCCTCATACAGCTGGCTTAAATCACTATGATTTCACACCATGCTCTATGGCTACACAGCTTGACAAGAGCAAAAAAAGAAGCCTTAGCCACCCTGAAACAAAACGTGAGTGTCAAAAGATGGCCCCAACCCTAGGGTTTGGCACAAATCATGGACTGGGGGAAAATAACAAGTCTACAGGTTTTTCTATTTTCTACTCAAGCCTCTACTGCATGTGGGAGCAGACACAGTGGCATAAATCAGAAAATGATAATGAGAAGTGAAGGAAATTCTCATAAATCACGTTACTAAGTATAGTTACATCATAGATGTGGAACCCAATTAAACAGATGGCCACATGCTGTCAGAATTAGCCCCTAATCAATAAAGATGTTCATTTTAGAAAATCACCTCAATTTTTCACTTCTTCAGTGAAACCAAAAGAAGGCAGTTGGGAGGGGCAGGGGAGTCCCAAGAAACCTATTGTGGAAATGTCTAAGAAGAAATTCCACCTGTCTCAATTTGTAGTCCAGAAAATCAGAAAGGAAAGTCACCCAAAGGATTCCTTGTCATCTCACCTGGCAATGTAATTTCCAATGAGAGTGAGCACTGGTCATTAGGAAAATAGAAGCAGCTTGAATCTCTTAATTAAAATACTGCTTCCAAAATGTTCATTTTAAACCCACTCTGCCCATGAGCTTTGTAGAACCCATTGGGTTACCCTGAAATGGCTACTTCCTCAGAAAACTTCTGAAAGGGTCAGCTCTTCTCGGGCAAGAAAAAAGGCAGAGAAGGTGGGGGGAACTCTGGAGGTAAAACTATTTTTAGACCAGCTTAATTCCCTCAAAGGAACAGTGAGCCTTCAGTGACATTTGAAACTATGGGAACACCAGTGAAGAGACTGTCTTACTGCCCTTTCTTGCATAAGAGCTGACCTATTACACTCGGTAGACTGGTGACAATTAAGTCTGCAAATATCAAGAGCTGATGAAAGTGAGGAACAAAAGAAACACTTCTGGAATTAAGAATGTTTTGAAAAGCATTTGGTGATATCTGGATACTCTATTAACAAGGAATTCCACTCTTGGGAGTAGTACCCAACTTACTTCAGGAGACATGCTCAAGAATATGCAGAGCAGCACCAATCTTAAGCATGACCATCTGCAAGAGTAGAGGATAGAGAGGGCACTCAACAGCAGAACAGATAAATAATCTGAGGTGATGGCCAGATAATTGAATACTATCCAGCAGTGAAAATGAAAGAAAGTTACTGAAACATGCTCCATGCATAAATCTTTAAAAGAATATATTGATTGAAAAAGTGCAGTTGCTGAAGATTGTGTATACGAGGATGACATTTTTATTTTTTTGATGACATTTTTAAAATATTTTATTATTTTGAGTATGAGTATATTGCCTGCATGTATGTTAAGTACACGTGTGTTGTGCAATGCCCATGGAGGCCAAAAGAGGGAATTAGTATCCCTTGGAACTGGAGTTTCAAACAGTTGTTAGTCACCATGTGGGTGCTTTGAATCAAACCCAGGTGATTTTAACTGCTGAGCCATCTCTCCAGCCCCATATGATAACATTTTATTATGCATTATTTAGGGTACCTATGTAGACTGTTACTATTTTATTTTTAGAAAAACAGCCAAGAATGGTGGAAGACTCCTTTAATCTCAGTACTTAGGAGACAGAGGCAGGTGGATATCTGTGAGTTCAAGGCCAGCCTTGTGGTCTACATACTGCGGTCCAGGTCAGTCAGAGCTGCATAGTGGGACTTTGTCTCAAAACAAATAGACAAGAAAAAAAGCTAAACATAAAAATCAGCACAGTAATTACTTCTACAGTGAGGGAGAAAAATCAGATGGGGAGACAGGCAGCTCTGATGGTGCTGGTAATGTTCCAATTATTTATTGTGTGGTGGTTTAATTGGCATATGTTGATTTTAAATTTTATTATATACTTTCCCTTTTTGGTCTTTTTGAGACAGGATCATCCTGTAGCCCCAGCTGTCCTGGAACTCGGTATATAGACCAGGTTGTCCTCAAACTCACAGAAAACCACCTGCTTCTACCGAGTGCTTGGATTAAAGGTGTGTGCCACCACGCCTGGCTAAATTTTATTATATAATTTTTAATTTAATATGTCCAGCATGCGACACACATTCTTTTGCATGCACCAAGTATTATATAATAAAAGGTCTCTCTTACAATGAACAATCTGGGCCAAAAGTATGGCTCAATATGGTAAAGACACATGCCATCAAGCCTGGTGACCTGAGGGTGATCCTCAGAAACTACATGGTGGAAGGAAAGAACTGATTGCCTACCACAGATGCAGGGATGGTTCAACATATGAAAATCAATAAATATCATAAAACACATATATGGACTGAAAGACAAGAACCACATGATCATCTCAATTGATGAAGAAAAAGCCTTTGACAAAATCCAGCATCCCTTCATGTATAAAGTTCTAGAGGGAATTGGATTGGAGGGATCATTCCTCAATGTAATCAAAGCCATATACAGGAAACCCACAGCCAACATCATCCTAAATGGAGAAAAGACAGAAGCATTCTCCTTAAAGGTAGGAGGCAAGGCTGCCCCCTGTCACCACTCCCCTTCAATATAGTGCTTGAAAAACTTGCTATGGCAATAAGACAAGAAAAGGAAATTAAAGGAGCACTAATTGGAAAAGAGGAAGTCAAGCTATCCCTTTTTGCTGATATGATTGTTTACCTAAGGGATGCTAAAAACTCCACCAGCAAACTCCTAGAACCGATTAAGACTTTCAGTAAAGTGGCAGGATACAAAATTAACCTAGAAAAATAAGTAGCCTTTCTTTGTACCAAAAACAAGCAACTGAAGAAGGAATCCAAGGAGACCTTCCCACTCACAATAGCCTCAAAAACAATAAGATACCTAGGAACAAACCTAACCAAAGACACCAAAGATCTCTACAAAAAAATTTTAAACCCCTGAAAAAGGAAAATTGAAGAATGAGCATCAGGAGTGATTGGGAAAGAACCTCCTCATGCTCATGGATTGGAAAATACTTGAATATACGTACCAAAAGTCATCAACTTAATCCCAATTAAAATCCCCAAGAGTTTCTTCACAGGCTTGGAAAAAAGTCCTTAATCTCATATGGAAAACAAAAACCCCGAATAGCCAAAGCAACCCTGAGCAAAAAGAGCAATAGAGGAGGGATCTCTATTTCAGATTTCAAACTATACTACAAGGCTATAGTCATAAAAACAGCTTGCAGCCAGGCTGGTGGGCGCGCAGCATCTTAATCTAAGCACTCAGAAGCAGAAGTCAGGCGGATCTTTGTGAGTTCAAGGCCAGCCTGGTTTTACGAGTGAGTTCCAGACAGCTGGGGCTACAGGGAGACCCTGTCCTCAAAAAGACCAAAAAAAAAAAAAAAAAGAACAGCTGGTACTGCAAAAAAAGACCTGTTGTCCAATGAACAAAACTGAGATCCAAACTTGAAGCACATACAATTTCAGCCACCTCATATTTGACGAGGGGGCCAAGAAGACACAGTGGAGGAAAGACAGTATCTTCAGCAACTGGTATTGGCAAAACTGGATAACCACTTGTAGAAGAATAAAGTTAAACCCATACCTCTAGCCTTGTATACAAGTCAACTCCAGATGGATCCAAGACCTCAACGTGAACCCCAAAACTCTGAGGTTAATAGAAGAAAAAGTTGGCAGCAGGCTACAAGACATAGGCATAGGAAAGGACTTCATAAATCAGACAGCAGCTGCACAAGAAATAAGATCAACAATTGACAACTGGGACCTCATTAAACTCAAAAGCTTCTGTACATCAAAAGAAACAATCAGGGAAGTGAAGAGAAAGCCCACAGACTGGGAGTAAACCTTCACCGCAGATACATCTGACAAAGCATTGACTTCCAGAAAATATAAGCTACTCAAAAAACAAAGAAGAAAACAAATGACCCACTCAATAGATGGAGCAAAGAGCTGAACAGAGACTTCACAAATGAGGAATTAGAGATGGCTGAGAAACATCTTAAGAAGTGTTCAGCGTCTCTAATAATTAAGGAAATGCAAATTAAAACCACTTTAAGATATCATCTTACTCCAATAAGACTGGCTAGGATGAAGAAAACAAATGATACCAAGTGCTGGAGAGGTTGTGGGGAAAGGGGAACACTCATCCACTGCTGGTGGGAATGTAAACTGGTATAGCCACTATGGAAAGCAGTGTGGAGAACCCTTGGAAACTCAAAATGAGCCTACTGCCTGACCCAGTCATACCACTCCTGCGTATACATACCCACAAGACTCATCTTACTGTAGAGATACATGCACAGCCATGTTTATTGCAACTCTGTTCACAATAGCAAAAAGCTGGAACCAACCCAAGTGCCTCTCAACTGATGAGTGGATAGAGAAAATGTGGTACATCTACACAATGGAGTTCTATGCGGCAGTAAAGAAAGATGACATCATGAACTTTGCAGGTAAATGGATGGAACTAGAAGATATTATGTTAAGTGAAGTAACACAGTCCCAGAAAAACAAATGGCAAATGGTATCCCTCATCTGTGGATGCTAGCTCCAGTTGTGTAGTTCTATTTCTTGTGCAGGGCTCCTTGAACTTTTGTCCAAGTATTTGGGAGTGATGCATATTGGAAAGAACAACGACAACAAAAACAACAGAAATGACTGCATCAAAGAACTGACTGAAATGGTGAACTTTTGCTCTAAACAGTCAACTTCTGCATCGAGAATTTTGAGAAAGACTGAGAAAAAGATGAAAAACATGTTTGGCAGAATGCATGAGCTCTGGTAGGGTGGGGGGTAGGGAGGGGGACACGGGTCCAGATTTGATTTGTAATGTAATCTTGTATAAAATATATATTAAAAAAAGGAGAGAACTGATTGCCAAAAGTTGCCCTCTGACTGCCATACATGGCAGGTAGGTGTACTGTACTGCAGTATAAATAAATAAAAATGTTATTTACAAAAATAAACCAAGTAAAATGAATAATATAAGCTGAATTCTACTGCCCATCAGAATATTCTATACATAACATATTTAAACAAATAGCATAAAGTTGAATTATAATTAATATGTCAAATATCCTAAGTCTCCATGTAACATATGCAGCTTAGTTCTCAACTTAGAACTCAGGACCTTAAGAAAGCAACAGTATTTTCAGCATGATGAATATTTATATACCAAAATGTGACATTAAAAACATTTAACAACTTATTTGGTTACATTAATTAATGCAGAAATTAAAAATTAGCACCATCTGCTTGTTTTCCTTCTGTTCCTTACTCTCAAGACCCATCCTGCAGACTTGCATTTCCAATAGTGGCCACAGGGGGAGACTCTGGTAGTGAGCAGCCACAGCCCTCCAATAGCACCTTAGTCCAGACAGTCCTGTAAGGTCAAGGTCCAAATTGCAGGACTTAATGGTAAGAGGGGTGAGGGGCTGACTGGCCACAGAGCAAGCATGAAAAGGTAGCTTTGAGGCAATACTAGAAGGAAACCATAAGATTAGATCCTATCACTCTAAAAGTGAGCCAAGATGAAGAACAGAGGCAAGCAGAGCAGGTTCAGGACTGAGTCCTGGGGCATGCCATCATGGATGGGTAAAGGCTACGAGACCACAGAAAGAGTTTGAGCAGGAGCGTTCAGCTCTCCTCACAACCAGTCACCACCAACCTGAATTGGATATTTTTCTTTCTCATGAATGCCTTGTACTACAAAGAGAGACCTGTAAATAGTATATCAGGATCCTTCTGCATGATCTTCAACTTCATTTATATAGTAAGATAATCCATGTCTTTCCAAGTTGTTGATTTGCTGTACAACTTAACATCAGTGAAATTCATCTATGTTGACAATGTCATTGTAGGTCAACTAATTTTCTCTACTGTATGAAATTCCTTTGTGTGAATGTGCTACGTTGGGTTTATTTTCCTGCAAAAGGACCCAGAGGCTATTCCTCTTTCTCTGCTACCATCAATAGCACTGCTAGAAGCCCTCTGATACAGGCCTCCTTTTGTCTTGCCTTGTGTGAGAGCTCTCTTGGGAGCTCTTCTCAACTTTTAGTGTATACTAGAATCACCTGCAAGTTTTATTAAAAGCAATTCCCAGGGACTAGATAGAAGGCTCAGCAGTTAAGAACACTGGTTGCTCCTGCAGAGGACCCATGTTTGAGTCCCAGCACCCACATGGCAGCTAACAACTGTTCCAAGGGATCTGACATCTTCTCACTCCTCAGGCATTGCACAACATGGGCGCACTCACACACATGCAGGCAATACACTCATACACATAAAATAAAAAAATAACAATAAATATTTTTCAATCTTAAAGAAAAACCAATTCCCAAGTCTTATATCTAAAGTTTGTTTGCAACGTAGAGGCTGAGAACTTGTGTTTCTAACAAATTCCCTGTGGTGTTTTTGCTATTGGCCCAAAGACAATGCTAAGAATCAAAGCACCAAGACATAGGCAGGTAATGACCACAGGTATGCAGATACTCTCTGGCTTTTCTACATATTATCAACTTGCTTTACAACACAGGTAGCCCCATTTACATTTCTACCAGTAATGTGTATCTTTACTACTAATGCTGGATGCTGTAAAATTATGAATTTGTATTGATGACTTATATAATAATTAGTATAGGAGATCAGTGGGAATAGGGATACCTTCAGATAAGAAATGGGCAAATCATAGTTTTATATCTGAATCCAGTAATTACAGCTCCAGCCCATAGTGGAAAAGCTATACCAAAATTACTGATACTTATGTAGTAGCTGTAAATAACTGAGTAAAAAGTAATTGGCAAAGCTGAAGAAAATCATTACTAAGATTAGTTAAGAGGTGTGTTCTTAAAAAAAAGTAATTTGTGCCAATCTGAACTTTAATAATTGCTAAACTTTATCATGGAATCTGTTCTTATTTCTGTTGCTCTGATAAAACACCTTGACCAAAAGCAACTTTGGGGAAGACAGTGTTTGTTCGACTTACAAATACAGTTCACAGTCCATCGATGAGGGAAGTCAAAGCAGGAATTTAAAGATAGGGCTGCTTGCTAGTCTGCATAGCATTACGTCTGACCAAAGAACTAATTTCAAAGCCAAAAAAAGTACAGCAGGAATCATGGAGAATACTGCTTGCTAGCTGCCTGGCAGGCAGGTTTCTACTTAACTCGCTTTCTCAGTGTGTTCAGGACTACCTGCCTAGGGTTGGAGCTACCCACAGTGGGCTGAGCCCTCCTATGTCAACTAATAATCAAAACAATCCCTCCCAGACATGCCCACAGGCTAATCTGGTCAAGGAAATTCCTCAATTGAGGCCTTCCTCTCAGATGACACTGGGATGTGTCATGTTGACAGTTAAAGTTAACCAAAACAGCAGCTATAATTACATATACTCTACACATAGAAATAAACATCCTAAAGACATTCTATTCCTGGGTTAATTAGAATGTATCCAAGCTAATTTCTTATATAAAAAGTGCCCCCAGTTAACTGGCCTTTTCTCCCTCAAGGCCAGGATGATGTGGATAAAACCAGCAAGATGATTATGAGAGGAAAATAGAGCTGTGTTTCTTTTCATGGAAAACTTTACTGGGGTTTTATTTATTATAGTTTGAAAAACAGTGACATAAACCTTTTCTTAAAAACTAATAAGGAAAAAAGAAAAAAAATAAAATAAATAATAAGGATAAAATAAGTGAAAGACCTCTAAAATAAAAATTTGAAACTATGGAAGAAAGAAATTGAAGAAGAAACTAGGAGATGGGAAGATCTCCAATGCTCAAGGGTTGGAAGAATAAATATAGTAAAAATGGCCATCCTACCAAAAGCAATATACATGTTCAATGAAATCCCCATCAAGAAGGCACAGAGCTGTTACTCACGTATCTGATTGGTGGATGCACTGTAGAAGGCATTGACAGTTGTTGGATTTGTAAACCACCTACAGGAAGAGAGAGAATTGCCATGAAGTGACCATCATTATCCAGACAGGAAGACAGTAACCATAAAACAACAAGAATGTTGATGTAAGGGGAAATCATTGCCTTGTTCAGGGCTCCTACTCTGTTAGTGAACAGTCTTATCAGAAGTTGAACGTTGTCTGGCGAAAATATATTAGCATGCCTGCCTATTCACTTTTACTGAATTAGTAATAACACAAGTGCATCTGGAAAAGCTTTAATGAGAAGTTTTACAATCAAAGGGGCTCCCTCTGAAGTTGGAAACAGCAACAAGCTGGCGTTTGCCAGGTTCTGTTCAGGGCTCCATACAACAGCTACCTTTCTATCTTGTACCATCTCTGACCTGTCTATGAAACAGTTTTGGATTGGTGATAACACAGAGATGTACTTAAAGAGAATAATGTACCCACATGTACCCAGAGGGTTTGTCTGCTCCAATGTAAAGTTTACTGATAGAAGTGGGAAAAGATTGAACTGTCTGTATAAATAGCTGAGTTGTGTTGGAACAGTGCTTAATGTTTTTGTGAAGGTATGGAGCTGATGGGATGGCCCAGTGAGCAAAGCTCTTGCCACTCAAGCCTGACGACCTGAGTTCAGTCCTCGGAATCCACAATGGAAGGAGAGAACCCACTCCTGAAAGTTGTTCTCTGACATCCACATGTGCAATACATATACCTGCACTGATACACAAATTATACACTCAAACACACACACACACACACACACACACACACACACACATACATACATACATACATACAAATGATAATAAATTAGTTGCTGGTTAAGCAATTAAGAGCACCGGTTGCTCTTGCAGAGGACCTGGGTTTGGATCCCACCATGCACATGGCAGCTAACAACCATCTGTAACTCCACTTCTAGGGAACCCACTGTCCTCTTCTGGCCTTCAGGCATTGCACAACACAAGTACACTTACATACATTCAGGCAATACATTCATACACCTACAATAAAAATAATAAGTTGGGTGTGGCGGCACACGCCTTTCATCCCAGCACTTGGGAGGCAGAGATTGGTAGATCTCTGTGAGTTCCAGGCCATCTGGAGCTACAGAGAGACCATGTCTCAAAAAAGACCAAAAAAATTAATAATAGGGGCTAGAGAGATGGCTTGGCAGCTAGGAGCACTGACTGCTCTTGCAGAGGAGCCAGGTTCAACTCCCAGCACCCACATGCTGGCTAAGAACCGTCTTTAGCTCCAGTTCTAGAGGAATCCAACACCCTCTTCTGACCTCCGCAGCATTGCACAACACGGGTGCACCAACCTGCATGCAGACAGTACATTCATACACATAAAAATAAATATGTAAAAATAGTAATGATAATGAATAAAATACCTTTTAAAATGATAGTACATGAAAATGAAAGTATTGCGCTAGGAAATCCTGGGGTCCCTTACAGCTAGAAACAGTTGATACCCTCATATTAAACACATAGTAGATTACTCACATCAGGAGATAGATATTTTTCTGTAAAAAGTCAAAGTGTAAACATTTTCAGCTTTATGAGTAAAAAGGCAAAGCTGATGGATTATACAAATATTTAAGAGCAAACTTTCCACAACTATTTATTGATGAAATTCAAATATAATAATCACTTAGTACAATTTTTATTTGTGAAAAGAACAGAATTATTTGGGGATGAGATTATTTTTGCTTAACTGTGGTTTAAAGTTATACCCTCATATCATCAGACCAATTTCAAACATTTAATCTCTAAAAAAAATAAAAAGGATTCTTGGTTCATAGGCTGTGTGGAAATGGGCACCAGGCAGGATCTGTCTCTGTCACTGCCTTTTATGATTAAAAATCAATCAATTTCACTTTAAGCTACATTGCTCAAAACTAAACTAGCATAGGGCTGAGCGTGTAGCTCAGTGGTAGCTTAGTATGCATGAGGCTCTGGATTCAACCCCAGCATGACAAAAAACTTATATAAATCCCTTTTCAAAACAATCGTTAAGGGTCACTGAGATTTCTCAGTAGGTAATACTGCCTGTTGCTAAGCCTGAAGAGGTGAGTTTGATCAATTCCCACAACCTGTCCTCTGAACTCCACATGCACATATATAATACACACATACGTAAGTGATGGTTTATGTACATGACATTTTAAAAAACAATCATTTTATTGATCTATGCCTAATAGAAAAGCATCAGAGTAATAAATTGTCAGGCTTGCATGAAACTAGTAGGAATCCAACTATTGATATATATATTTTTTTGGTCTTTTTGAGACAGGGTCTCCCTGCAGCTCCGGCTGTCCTGGAACTCACTCTGTAGACCAGGCTGGCCTCGAACTCACAGAGATCCGCTTGCCTCTGCCTCCCAAGTGCTAGGATTAAAGGCTATTGATTCTTATTGGTCCACTCGTGCCTTCTCCTTACCTATGAAAAAGTCTATGAATATGTCATCCTATTATTATTAGGATTATTAACTAACAGTTACTAAGCACTTGCTATGTTCTAAGCACTTTACCATTAGCTCATTGTATAGATAAGAGCAATGGAACTTAGAAGAACTGCATACTTGCACATGCTCTGGTCTGTCTGACTTCAAAGTAGTTCTATCAGGGTGTGCTGTTTAACAAAGATGTTACAGACTGGCCTGCTTTCCTGAGGAAATAAGTGGAAGAAAAAAACATCTTTATTGACCCCAAGTTTCTACTTATAATGGGCAGAATTCTTGTTGCATCCTAATCTCTGGGATCCTGCCACTACACAGCAAAAAGAACTCTGCACGTGTAATTAAAGTTAAGGATCTGAAAATGGGAAGCTTTTACTGGACTATCCAGCGAGTCTGATCTAATTTCATGAGCCCATAATGGCAGGCTTTCTTTTTCTGCTGGAATCAGACAAATGGAGGTGAGAAATTATATGTGTAGGTGGGAAGTAAGGCAGATGGGAAGAGCAGGGAGTATTTCACATGCTGTTCTTGGTTCTTAGGTGTAGAGGCCAGATTTAGTCCTACAACTACAGGAAATGGATTTGACCATAATACACACATGAGATAATGCATGTTTCTAGAGACTGCCCCTTCTCCTCCCATCATACCTCTTTCTTTTTCTGCTCCCAAAAAGTAATGTAAGAACCCTACAGTGAATGTGTTCCTAACTGCTGATAGACAAATGGGCATAAAATAAAGAAATAAACAATCAATGGCTGAGGCTCATCTCCGAGAGACTTTGAAAGCCTCAGCAAGTGTTGATAAAACATCCTACCTCACATATATGACTGTCTTATTCCTGACCCCTATCCAACCCCCAGAGTTGCTGTGGATTCTTGGGCCCATTTTGAGCCTTCATTGTCCCCAGAGCTGATGTTAAGCAGTTGTACCAGAAGGTCCTATCAGTTGTCAGTGCTATTCTTTCTTCTGTTGATTCAGGGCCAGTGCCAATCCAGCTGTTAAACACTTTTTACCTCTCTTTTATTACATCCAAGTTTATTATATATTTCGTTTTACTATCCTCTGATGCAAGCTTCCCTATAATGGTTTCAATATCTGTTTACAAAATATTTTATATTCTTCCCATTAAGATATAGAATTTAAATTCCCTCTCATTTTCATTATGGACTACTCTTACCTACTCTCTTCTAAAGAATAAGATGAACTGGGACTCAGGGTATCTATAGCTTTGCTGGTAGAGAGCTTCCCTAGCAAGCCTAGTAATAATTTCTATACAGGTGTGTGCCACCATATCCAGTTTCTGTGGTACTGGAGATAGAAACTAGTACTGCATAAACAGGACATGGTGGCAACACCTATACTCTTAGCATTCAGAAGATGGAAGCAGGGAGATAATCCTCAGCTACACAGCAAGTCAGAGGTCAGTCTGAGAAATATGAAACCCTGCCTTAAGACAAAAACAAGAATGAGATGCAATAGTAATGGCACTTGTGTCTTCCAAGGCCAATACATCTTCCCCTAGTGCACATTAGAATAGCCTCCCTCCTTTCTTCTTTCCATCTCTCTCAAGAAACCTGCTCTTCAACGTTCTTCATCAATCAACCTTCTGCTAAGAAGCCAGATGGAAAGATACATAGTTGCTCTAGCCAATAAGCATCAATCAGGAGGCATGGAAGAAACAGAGGCCAGCCACTATCTAACTGTTGACTATGAGAAGAACCAAGAGCAAGAACAACACAACCTAGCTTAGTGAGGTGTGCCCCCCCAACAAGATCCAAAATATGAATGATTACTGTTGCTTTGGCCACATACATTTGGGGAGGCTTTGTTAGGTATCAATAAATAAGTAGAATGTGGAAGAGTTGAATCTCCACAGTAAGTCCTACCTAATAGGCTGAATTTTCCAAGAAAGTTTTATTTGCCAAAAAAATGGATTTAAAATTTTACTAAACTGGAATTCTTTTTTATTTTATTTATTTTGTATGTGTATGAATGTACTATCTGCATGTAGGTTTGTGCACCCGTGTCATGCAATGCCATGGAGGTCAGAAGAGGGTCTCAGATTCCCCTGGAACTGGAGTCAAAGATGGTTCTTAGCCACCATGTGGGTGCTGGGGATTGATCCCAGGTCCTCTGCAAGAGCAGTCGGTGCTCTTAACCGCTAGGCCATCTCTCCAGCCCTGGAATTCTTTTTTTAATTTACTTTTATGTGTATGAGTGGTATGTCTGCATGTATGTAAATGCACCTGTGTCATGCAGTACCCACAGAGGGCAGAAGAGGGTGTCGGATCTCCTGGAACTGGAGTTACTTACAGTTGTTTTCCACCACATGAGTGCTAGGATTTGAACCTTGGTCTTCTGTAAGAACAGCCAGTGCTCTTAACCACTGAGCCATTTCTCCAGCCTGTAAATTTGAGTTAAGTTGAGGGTGCAACCACTAGTTCTCTTAATCGCTTACACCTGTCGAAATTAGACATTTCTTAACTGATGGGGTCCTGACAGCATTTGAATTTGTAGAATTTATCTCATAGGCTGATTTTTAAATTCCTTATGAACTAAGACTGTTGTTCAAATGGTATGTCCTAAGCAGAAAAGTACTAAATCTATTTAAATGCATTTATGTTAAACATGCACTTACTCTATAATACACAAAAATATTCAGATACTTTAGATTCTTCTTTAGATGCTTTTCGGGTACTCCTGCAGTCTGTGTTTGTGGAAGAATTTAATAGATAATGTACAGGAGAGAAGTCTAATATAAACCTCAAATCTCAAAATATATGGGATGAAATTACAGCAGCAAAAATATAGATAAAAGGAATATAATAAATGCAATGATCTGAAAGAAACATTGATACTCTCATTTCTTTTGTCTACCTAAAATAGATATAAATCAAGCTAAAGATTTACATTTTACTTATCAACTCTGAAAGGTAGTTTAGGGAATCTGTAATGGAAAAACCATTGACCATCTTTTACTTTCTTACCAAAGAAAGTATAAATATGTAAAGTATAAATATCTGCAGATTCTATCACTTATATTCCATGCTATACACAATGCCTTTGCAAACCAAAAGTCAGGGTAAGATTGTAATTTATATCGATGTTGGATGTGTTTTTTGTATACTAGCAGGAGATAGAAAAAGAGAATGCAGATATGTTTGGTCACAGTAGAATGAGAGTGAGTTAATAGGGAAGCTGGCTTAAAATCATTTCTGTCAAAGAGGATCCTGAAAGAAAGAAATTACTTTTGACTCAAGCCAAGCAGTAAAGAAAATCCTCTATTTTTGAAACAAACCAATGAAGTGACAATTCTTAGAACCAATTCCTAAATATGTACCTTCAGGGATGGTCACCCAATTAATTTCATTCTTGCGGACATTTCCAATTGCCTTGGAAACTTCTTAGTGCATATTAGTGCAGCTAAAATGGATTTCATGAGAGGAAAGATGATAAAGGGTATTTATCTCCTACCCCCCCACAAAAAAGCAAAATGTTATTCCAGGGCTTTTGAAAGTAAACTAGTACAGAGGCGCTACCCCAGAATTATCCCCACTTGATTAACTCATGAATTTTCAGACCTAAAAAATGTCTATTAGATCCCAGGGGCTTCACAAAGCTAAATTTCTTACACTGCCTGAAATGGGCCAGATAGACATATCCTTTAAAAAATAAATGGGCAGCTGTCACTTTACCATGGAAATGGAACCTTAAATTTCTTAACAATCTTTTCTCTGAAATAGACATAAAGTTTGAAGAAGAATTACAAGTATAAAACTAATTTTCATTCTTGAAAAAAATTTTGCAAACATTAACTAATTTAATACCTTTGTGAAGGGAGTACAGACAGTACCATGTATCCACAGGTTGGAGAAAAACACATCTGTACTCAGCCTACTTTTCTTATTAATATTCTCGTCTTATTATTCCACATATAATATAATGTAGCAATCGTTAACATAACATTTACATTGCAAATAACCTAAATATAATTCAACTTGCACAGGAAGATGTACATATGTTATATGCAAATACTGTATCATTTTGTAGAAGGCATTGAACATCCTCAGATTTTTGGTGTCTTCCAGATGTCCTAGAACCAATCTCGTGGACACAAAGGAAAACCTGATACTTGTTTTCCATTGACAGAAGAAAAACATCTACACAAATTAAAATTACCCAGCATTTTTAAGGCATAAGTAAATTATAAATTATCAAGATCAACAAAATCTCACAGTGCGTCTATATTTTAGGATAATGTTAAAAATAGCCCATTTAGAATTTTTCCCATTGGGAACCTAGGACCTTCTACATGAGCAAATCAATACCAATATTTTGAAATTGAAGAGTTAAACTGGCAGCATCTCTACTGTAGAACATTTTTAATGTTTTTTTTTATTTTATGCATATGAGTGAACTTCTGGCATGTGTTTAAGTCCACCTGTGTCATGAAATACCTGCAGAGGTCAGAAGAGTGCATCAGATCCCCTGGAACTGGAGTTACAGATGGTTGTTAGCCACCATGTGGGTGCTGGGAACCGAACCCCAATCCTCTGCAAAAGCAGCCAGTCCTCTTAACCACTGAGCTATCTCTCCAGCCCCCATAGAAGGACATCTTTACAAGCCATAGAACTCCACAGAAACACTGGAAAATACCTTGATACTTTAAAAAAAGATTTCACTTTAAAGCCGGGTGTGGTGGCACACGCCTTTAGTCCTAGCACTCGGGAGGCAGAGGCAGGTAGATCTTTGTGAGTTCAAGGCCAGCCTGGTCTACAGAGTGAGTTCCAGGACAGCTGGGGCTATAGGGAGACCCTGTCTCGAAAACACCAAAAAAATAAAATAAAATAAAACTTACATTATACAATTACAAGAAAAATCCCCTTCTTCCTAAAAGGTCAGGAGTTGACCACGGAGGTGCACACCTACAATCCCCACACTTTCAAGGTGTAGGTCAGGAGTTGACCACAGAGGTGCACAC
>VZQC01011697.1:851678-890437 GCA_009823505.1 Rhizomys pruinosus
AAAAAAAAAAAAAAAAAAAAAAAAAAAAAAAAAAAAAGAGCAGAGAACTAAGGACAGTGGAACAAATGGGTTTAGACCATTGCATGTCATTACCAAGAAGCTCTAAAGCCATCTCCTTTTTCCCTTTGTACTTTTTGATAACGTCTGGGATAGGTAGGAGATTGACTCAGCTTCAGGCCTATTCCCTAAAGTTAATAACTTACAAATAATTTTGAAGGTGGGTGTTGTCGGCAAGTTTGACAGGTAAACTTAGAGATGGCCAAATATGAGCACCAAAAGAGAAAGATGGCATTCATAGCTTAGGTGAAGGAAGGTTACAGGTGTCTAGAGTTTCTAGAATTCAGAAGAAGGATGGAGTTCAAAGTGATAATAATAAGAGACCAAGATAGAATTTAAAAGCCCATCAAGAAAGACATGGAAACCAGAATATTAGCCAAGGTTACAAAGACAACCAATAGGGTTGGAGAAATGGCCCACCAGTTAAGACTACTAGTGGCTGCTCTTGCACGGGACCCAGGTTTGGTGCTCAGCAACCACATGGCAGCTAACAACTGTCCATAACTCCAGGTCCAGGGCATCTGACGCCCTCTTCAGACTTCCATGACATTACACAACATGGGTACACTTACATACAAGCAGGCCATACACTCATACACATAAAATCAAAATAATAAATAAAATATTTTAAAAAGCCAACCAATCAAGTCAGCTTTCAAGGATGATAGCATGACAAGGCTAACAGTTCCTTTCCATAACAAAACCATGAAAGTGGATGAAAGAGTCAAGAAGCATCCATTTTACATTTCTGAGAATTTACCAAAGACGAGCAAGCAATTGAAAAGAAAAATTAATCTTAAGAAGCTGCTAGAATTTGGAAATAAATAGAGCAGAATTCAGTGGCCTTTTCCCTGGCACCGCTTCTGTCACTGCCCTTCCCTCCCCCAGTACAGTAGGAACTTACTTTCTTCAAGAGTTGAGCTGGCTGAATAAACAGCCTTGTCAGCTAAAAATGGCCAACTTGAAGGAGGAAAAAAAAATACTCGGTCCTAAATTTCAAACAGATATTCTGAAGCAGAAAAGGGCACAGAAAGCTAAATAAGCACTCCACATATCCCTGGGTGAGTAGAAGAGTAGGTCTATCTGCAGGGAAGGCCACAGAAAGCTCAGTGAAAGTAGACGTCAAGGGAACTGGAGAGGGGTCTCCCTTGAAGGCACTCTCAAGCAAAACAGAGCAACTACCTAGCAGAGGATAGATGCGGTAGGACAGGGTCAAATTTTGGAGCACAGGCTATGCCCTAATCCTGACTGAACCATGTAGCTTCATGAGGAAGTCAACCTTAAAAATTAAAATTAGGAACTGAAAAATTTAACATAGAAATCCATAGCCACATACTTCTGCAGTACAATTCCATGGAAATCATTCTAAAAAAGCCCCAAGAAAATACTTTGGAATCCAGAGTTGCTAAAAAATATTATCAAAAATGACATTTTTTAGCAATGAAAAGTTATACTATGCAAAAGAAACAGTGAAAGAAAAGTAATTGATAAAAATAAAAACTCTCTGAGTTAGTCCAGCTATTAGATTTGGCAAGAATTTGAAAGTGGCCATTATAAAATGGTTCAAAGAATTAAGCTATAATCCATGAATTAATAATAAACACAGTTAACAATAACAACAAATAATCACAACAGATAAACAGATTTACAGAAAGTAAATTCTGGAGTTGAAAAAAGATCAATGGACACGATACAATGTAGAGAATAAATTTCTCTAAAAGCACTGGAAAAATGGGATGTACCTTGAAAGAGAGAACCAAAAGCATCAACAGGCAGACAAAAGCAATCTAAACCTGAACAGAACAGGTTTTCAATTAGAAGCCTTTTCATCATTTATAAAATAGGGATATAATATCTAAATCTCCCAGAGTTGACATGAGGATAAAGACAACTAAACACTGTGAAGTCCAGGCTACACAGCTGGCTCGATGGGTAAGAGAAATTGCTATGAAAGCTGGAGGACCTGAATTCAAAAAAATACCTAGCACCTACATAAAGCCACACGTGTTGCAACCATAGTACTGTGCAAAGGACACAGGTGCATCCCGAGAGTTCACTGGCCAGCCAGCCTGGCCAAAATGAGTGTCAGGTTAAGTGCAAGACCCCGTCTCAAAAAAGAAGGTGGGTGGGGCTGGAGAGATAGCCTAGCAGTTAAGAGCGCCGACTGCTCTTACAGAGGACCCGGGTTCAATCCCCAGCACCCACATGGTGGCCGAGAACTTTCTGAAACTTCAATTCCAGGAGAACTCCAGTTCCAGAGGAATCCGACACCCTCTTCTGACCTCTGCGGCATTGCAAGACACGGGTGCACAAACTTGCATGCAGACAGTACATTCATACACATACAGAAATAAATAAAAATTTTAAAAAAGAGATGATATTGTGGCTAGCTGAAGATAGGTGCAAAAGTTTTTAAGGAAACTCTCCTACCTATAGGAAAAGCACCTACAGCACATGGGAAGAAAACAAATAAATTATAACTGCTACTGGATGAAAACAATACAATCAATTCTTTGTCATGCATTACTTCAATGAACATCCATTTGCTTCACAATTACAAAAATTCTTCTACATGTCTAATCATATTTATTTCTAAGATATTCTAAGATCGTCAAATGTTTCTGAGTGTGAAAATGTAGAAGAAAATTTCTATATATTTATAACTGGAGCTAGAAATAACTTCAGTGTCTGCATTGTAATATGTGTTCATGCTAAGATTAAGAGACCTGTAATAGATGGAGGGTCTGCATCACACAACATTAGAATAAAAAGAGTTAGCAAACCATGCCACAGATTTTGCTAAAACAAAATAACTGGTAAACTGGATACTCTGGCTTGAGGGGAGTTGCAAAACTTAATCCAAAGACATTGGATTAAATGCCAATATATTTATCTATTTCACTTTTTTAAAGATACTCACTCTGTTTTTGGAACAGCTTTTCTTAGCCAGAAGAAATCAGACTGTGCTAAATACTTGCGGGTTTGCAGGACGTTGCCAAAGTAGTCGGATTCTGAAAATTTGATCTGCATAAAACAAGCCACAGCATTATTATTCTAAATGAAAATAAGAGATAGCTTTAAAAATAGATTGAATTCCATGAAGGAGCAACCAGAAGAGAAGTTGTGGCCTTCACAACATCTCTCAAACATTACCTGATAATCCACAAAACCATGAAATTTAATCTCAGTGATTTTTTTTCTTTTAACATAAAATGCTCAACAATCAAGCTGGAGAGATGGTTCAGCAATTAAGAACACTGGCCACTCTTGCAGAGGACCTGGGTTTGATTCTCAGTACCCACTTGGCAGCTAACAACTGCCTATGACTCCAGTTCCAGAGTATCCAACACCCTCTTCTGAACTCCATGGGCATTGCAGGACATGGGTGCACTTACATACATCCAGGCAATACACTCATACACACAAAATAAAAAAAAAAAAAATAATAATATAATAAATACAAATATATTTTACAAAGCTAAGAAAATAAATCAATATAATTTCGTAATATAAGAAAAAATAACAAGGAAAGTGTCAGTCATTACAATGTGATTCCATTTATTATTTTGTAATGGAAAGTTCTACTTTAACCTTTACAGAACATATTATCTTAGGTTTGAAATTTCTTGGCTCACAAATTCTTGATCTTTTTCTAAACTGCATACTTTATTTATTTGTCATAACACATAAGAATTCTTCTAAGAACATTCAAGTGTAGTCCACTGGAAACCCGACTCATTTAGCTTATAGCTGAATGAGTGAGTCAAATGTTAAAATCCCATTCCTGTAATTGGCATTTGGTTCCATAAAGGGGAACCAATGAAATTACTCACAGACCTATTTTTCTTCTACCCTGAATCAATAGAGTCACCAGATAATATAATATAACATAACTTAAAGCTCTATTAACACTAAAACAAGCTCTGCTCCCTGCCCAAAATGAAAATACAGAGGGCAAATCATAGATTATATATTGCATGGGAATACAGGAAATGGAGGGCACAAACAACACTGTCTGCTAAGAAAAGAAAACAGACGTAATTGATTATTTGGTTCCTCTTCTTTTTTTCTAGAGGCTCACAATTTCAAATTTCATTTCACGTTCAACCATACGGCTTACATCTTCCCTACCAAACATATGCACTACCTTCACCTAGAGATTATAGTGACATCTATGTATATGTTGTTATATAACATATATATGTGTGGGGTGTGTGTGTCCCCCTATGTGTGTATGTAGTATAAGGATATCTGTTTATAACAGTAAAAACCATGGTTTGTAATGATCTCTAATGCTTTGTTTTTAGAACTATTACTGTGGCAAGAATAAGTTAAAAGGTAAAACAGATAAGTAACTGTAACCAATAAGAAAACCACATTTGAATAAGGGAACAACCCAGAGTGGATTTTTTCACTGTTCTTATTAGTATATGGAAATTGTACAAAGGACTAGGATTCCTAGACATTTTCCTCTTCCTCTATGTATATAAGGGACTGTTATCATGTTGGTCCCCGCTACGATCCATGCGCATTTATTCCCTCCCTTCCCACATGTCCACCTTCCTAATCCGCAGTAGTTCAGCCCCTTCTCCCCTATCTTCCATGTTTTTCTTTTTCCACATATACGTGAAAGCATGGTGATGGCCTACTTCCCTGAACATGATGAGAATTCTGTTAGCACTCCTTAGTTCATCCTTGGTTCGGCCGTGCTAAAGCACAGCTACTATGCAGGCACTATAAAGGCTACACTGAGAACGAGTGGAATTTCCTCCGGCAACCGAGAACATCTGATGGACACCTTTCTGCATTTTAAATTTTTTTAAAATATTCCTCCCTGTATAACAATGTATGTAGGGCCTCCCGCCCCCACTCCCTACCCTCCCCTCTATCTCTCCCCACCCCCGTCTCCACATATCTCCCATGGCCCGCCCACCTTCATCTCATCCATCATTTATTGTAATCCACTCAATCCCATATAGTCGGCCCATCTGCACGGGTGTGGGGTTATCCCTTAGAACGCTTCTAAGTAAATTAACTTAAATTAAATTAATTACTTAATTAGGTTCTTTGACAAGTGGTTTGATGGCCAATCTGTATTCATGGTTTCTAAGGGGTCGTGCCTGTGCAGGGCAGAAGCGACCTGAAAGAGCTGCCATGTGGGTCCCTGGGAATCAAATCAGGGTCCTCTGGGAAAAATAGCAAGTGGTATTAGCCCCTGAACCAACTTGTCTGAGTTTCTTTACTCATTGGGCAGAACACTAACTAGGCAACAGCAACACAATGCCCATTCTTTAATCTGTTAAATGTGACTGGAAAGGAAAACATCATATGATTTACTCAGTCCACAAGAATTTCCGTAAAGTGGATTGAAAATCTAAGAGTAAATAGCTTAATAACATAACAAACAGAACTTTTTTTGATAACTTTAAGTATAGGAGTTTAATTTATTATTTTAAAAATTTTAATGTATATTTTAAATATAAATATAAAAAATAAAAAAAAAAAAAAAAAAAAAAAAAAAAAAAAAAAAAAAGGTGGGAAAAAAAAAAAAAAAAGGAAACAGAGGGGAACAGGGAACGGGACGTGGGAAAGAAATAAGATACTGGCAGATGTGAAAAAACAAAAGAAGAGGGTCATGGAGGAAAAAAAAGACAAACATAAACTAAAAGTAGGCCGAGGGGAAAGGGGATCAGAAAATATTAAATATCCTGGAGCCTTGGTGAGAGTTGACTAGGAGGCGGGGGTGGAGAATTGGTTTACTAGTTTAACCGCCATCGCATATCTGGTAAAAAAAACAATTGTTCGCCATAGGTAAACGCGCCTCGGGAGTTTATCCGGTACAAAATGTCAACACAGCAGTACTATAAAGGAAACCATTTAGAAAAAAAGTTCAAAATTGGCACACACACAAAAGTATCAGGGAAAAACTATCAAGTATAAAAAAATAACATCTTAAAAACCCCGACGGGGAACAATCACCAAACCAAAATAGTCCCGGCGGGCCTTCACCTTCCGGGTCGGTCGACAGATCGGCATCCGGACAAAACGTCACAAAATCAGCCCTCTACATTCCGAGATTCCCATTTCTGCACAACCAAACACCTACACTTACATTGATCGGGCCGTGGTATTCAGGGTAAAATAAATTAAACGGAGGGTTGTGATAAAGAGGGGGGGAAGGGGTGTTTTGTGAGAACGGGCGAAATCGTCTGACGCTAGGAGGAAGGTAGTTAACTTGTATATCTAATACACAAGAAATTGTGTGGATGATAAAAGATTACTGAAAAGAAGACATGTAACGTATTTGTTGGCCAATGCCTAGGTCACATTTAGCTGCTTCATAACATAAAATGGGCATTCATTGTGCCAAAGGGAGAAATTTTTTGTCAATGAGTCATCTTAACAATCTTCCCAGGGGGCAAGACCAGAATATTAATGTAGCCATAAAACAACTGATGGCACATTGAGAAAGACAGGAATGAAAATATGTATTCCTGGCATCCTTGGTGTTCTGCTTAGAGGCCAAAAAATTATAACGATGTGACTTTAAATTGTCCCTTCCTCAAAGTACTTAGGCAGAAGAGACAGGGCTGATAAATAAACCATGACATATTCACACAATAGAAAGCAATACAGCAGTCTAATGAATGTTCTATATGCACAAACGTGAAGTAATCTCAAAAAGCAAGGTGAACAAGGCAAGTTGTATGAATGAAAAGAATTTAATAAAGTTTTAAATATGGAAGAAAATATCATCACTACATAGCCATTTTTTAGATAAAATCAAGTGTGAAATATGTAAAATAATACTATACATTCTTTATGTAGCAAAGGCATATAGAAATTAATAAAAATAAGACTAAACTCAAGATAGTGTTTATATGTAGGAGATATACATTCAAAAGATTAAAATAAAAAACATTTAACTGAATTGTCAAAATGTAACCTATTTTTATCATTTAAAATATATGTGTAATGGAGCTGGAGATATGGCTCAGAGCGGTAAGATTGCCAACAGCTCGTGCCAGAGGACCCGGTTCGATTCCCAGCACCCATGTGTGAGGCTAAGAACCGTCTTTAACTCCAGTTCAAGTGGATAANCATACACACAAAATAAAAAAAAAAAAATAATAATAATAATAAATACAAATATATTTACAAAGCTAAAAAATCAATATAATTCGTAAATAATGAAAAAATAAACAAGGAAAGTGTCAGTCATTTACAATGTGTTCCATTTATTTTTGTAATTGAAAGTTCTACTTTAACCTTTACAGAACATATTATCTTAGGTTTGAAATTTCTTGGCTCACAAATTCTTGATCTTTTTCTAAACTGCATACTTTATTTATTTGTCACATAAGAATCTTCTAATAACATTCAGTGTAGTCAGCTGGAACCTCATTTAGCTTATAGATGATGATTTAGTCAAATGTTAAAATCCAATTTACTGTAATTGGCATTTGTTCATAAAGGGGAAAAAATGAAAGTAACTCACAGACCTATTTTCTACCCTAAGTACAATAGAGTCACCAGAATAATATAATTATTAACATAAATTATCTATTAACACTAAAAAAGCTCTGACTGCCAAAAAATGAAAATACAGAGGCAAATCATAGATTATATATTGCATGGGAATACAGGAAATGGAGGGCACAAACAACACTGTCTGCTAAGAAAAGAAAACAGACGTAATTGATTATTTGGTTCCTCTTCTTTTTTTCTAGAGGCTAACAATTTCACGGCTATCATATTCCATACAAAACTAGCAATACTTCACCTAGATATTATAGTGACATCTGTAGTATATGTATAGTATATGTAATATATATGTTTGTGTGTGTGTCTATGTGTGTATGTAGTATAAGGATATCTGTTTATAACAGTAAAAACCATGGTTTGTAATGATCTCTAATGCTTTGTTTTTAGAACTATTACTGTGGCAAGAATAAGTTAAAAGGTAAAACAGATAAGTAACTGTAACCAATAAGAAAACCACATTTGAATAAGGGAACAACCCAGAGTGGATTTTTTCACTGTTCTTATTAGTATATGGAAATTGTACAAAGGACTAGGATTCCTAGACATTTTCCTCTATGTATATAAGGTACTTTAATCATGTTTGTCCACCCTACTATCTGCATTTATTTCCCTCCCTTCCCACATGCCACCTTCCTAATCCTCAGTAGTTCCCCTTCTTCCATGTTTTCTTTCCACATATAAGTGAAAGCATGTGATGCCTATCTTCCCTGAACATGATGATTTCTGGTTTCCTTAGTTAATACTTCGCCCTTCTAAAGAACAGCTACTATGCAGCACTAATAAAGCTACACTGAGACTGTGTTTCCCAACGAGAACTCTGATGGACAAATTCTGCATTTTAAATTGTTTTAAATTTCATACATGTATACAATGTATTTGGTCATCCCCCACTCCCTCCCTCTATCTCTCCCAACCCCCTCTCCACATATCTCCCATTGCCCTCCCAACTTCATATCATCATTTTTGTAATCCACTAAATCCAATTAGTCTGCCCATATGCACGTGTGTGGGGTTATCCATTAGAAGCTTCTAATTAATTAATTAATTAATTAATTAATTAATTATTTCTATTTGTACAAGTGGTTTGATGGCCAGTATGTTTACTGGTTTATGTGTAGTGCCTGTGAAGGGCAGAAGAGAATGAAAGAGCTGCCATGTGGGTCCTGGGAATCAAATCCAGGTCCTCTGGAAAAATAGCAAGTGGTATTAGCCCCTGAACCAACTTGTCTGAGTTTCTTTACTCATTGGGCAGAACACTAACTAGGCAACAGCAACACAATGCCCATTCTTTAATGTGACTGGAAAGAAAACATCATATGTTACTCAATTCCACAGAATTTCTTAAGTGGATTTTAAAATCTAAGAGTAAATTCTTACTAACAACTTTTTTTGATAACTTTAAGTAATGGATTTTATTTTTTTAATTTTATGTGCATGTGTCTATGCCTAAGTATACATGTGTGGACCATGTGGATACAGGTATCTGCAGATGCCAGAAGAGGGCATTGGGAAAAAGAGAAAAGAAGGCATTGGATCCCTGGAACTGGAGTTAAAAGAGGTTGTGAGTTGCCCAACATAGATGCTGGGAACTGAACCTGGGTCCTCTGCAAGAGCGGCAAGTGTTCTTAACAACTGAGATATCTGTCTAGTCCAAACTATAACCCTTCCAAAAGTAAAATTAATATCAATAATAACAATAGTAATAAAATATAGCCAGTGCACATGTATGAAACCCACAGACATTACATTATAAATGTGAATGTGAACGGGGGGGGGTTTAAAAAAAATAAATAAATAAATGTGAATGTATATATTCAATTTGATGGTTATAGACATGTAACGTATTTGTTGGCCAATGCCTAGGTCACATTTAGCTGCTTCATAACATAAAATGGGCATTCATTGTGCCAAAGGGAGAAATTTTTTGTCAATGAGTCATCTTAACAATCTTCCCAGGGGGCAAGACCAGAATATTAATGTAGCCATAAAACAACTGATGGCACATTGAGAAAGACAGGAATGAAAATATGTATTCCTGGCATCCTTGGTGTTCTGCTTAGCCAAAAAATTATAACGATGTGACTTTAAATTGTCCCTTCCTCAAAGTACTTAGGCAGAAGAGACAGGGCTGATAAATAAACCATGACATATTCACACAATAGAAAGCAATACAGCAGTCTAATGAATGTTCTATATGCACAAACGTGAAGTAATCTCAAAAAGCAAGGTGAACAAGGCAAGTTGTATGAATGAAAGAATTTAAAGTTTTAAAATACACAAAAATATCACTACATAGCCTTTTAGATAAAATCAAGTGTGAAATATGTAAAATAATACTATACATTCTTTATGTAGCAAAGGCATATAGAAATTAATAAAAATAAGACTAAACTCAAGATAGTGTTTATATGTAGGAGATATACATGCAGAAAGATTAAATAAAAAACATTATACACTGAATTTCAAATGTACCTATTTTATTCATTTAAAATATATGTGTATGGAGCTGGAGAGATGGCTCAGCGGTTAAGAGTGCCAACCGCTCTTGCAGAGGACCCGGGTTCGATTCCCAGCACCCATGTGGAGGCTAAGAACCGTCTTTAACTCCAGTTCTAAGGGGAATCCGACGCCCTCTTCTGACCTCCACGGCATTGCATGACAGCATGACTCAGGTGCACCAACCTACATGCAGACAGTACACTCATACACATAAAAAATAAAAAAATAAAATAAAATATGCGTGTATGTCAGGCAGTGACACTGTCCTCTTGGGCATTTGGAAGACTGAGGCAGGGGGATCAGTTGAGTCTAGGCCAACATAATACTACCCTCCACCTCCCTAAAATAATAACAAAATAATATGATGAGTCTATGTGTGTATAAAGTTTTGCTTTGAGAATATTTGAAGATAAATGCTCAAAATATTTTACATACTGTTCCAATGTTAGAAATGTTTCATAATAAAATTTTAAGCCGAGCATGGTGGCACACGCCTTTAATCCTAGCACTTGGGAGGAAGAGGCAGGCAGATCTCTATGAGTTCAAGGCCAGCCTGGTCTACAGAGTGAGCTCCAAGCCAGCTGGGGCTAAAGGGAGACTCTGTCTCAAAAAGCCCCTCCCCCAAATTTTATATAATTGATTGTATTTTGAGATAACAACTTTCTCTTAGCCTAAAAGAAAAATTAACAGAGAAAACATCTTGTTTTAGGAAGCAATTATTCTAGTTTCTCTCCAACTGCTGTGACAAAACACTCTGACCAATACCAACTTGGGGAGGAAAGGGCTTCAGATCACATCTCCTGAGTCACAATTCATCACTTAGGGAGCCCAAGGTAGGAACTCAGGGAAGGAACCTGGAGGCAGGAGCTGAAGCACAGGCCATGGAGAAATGCTGTTTAGTGGCTTGCTGCCCTGGCCCATGCTAGACCTGCTTTCTTATACAATACACAACAACCTGCCCCAGGGTGGCACCACCCACAGTTGTCTGGGCCCTCCCACATCGCTCAACAATCAAGAAAATTCTCCACAGTCGTGGCCACAAGTCAGTGCAATGGAGCCAATTCCCCAACTGAGGCTCCCTCAACCCAGGTGTGTCAAGTTGACACTAAAGCTATCCAGCACAGCAATTTTAAATAGCAATCTTAAGGCATTCCTGGATCATAGAGCTAAAAGACATGTCCAGGGCCTTCCAAATATGATTTTAATTGATAGACAATTCCAGTATGTTCTTGGTTGGGTTCATGACACTGTCTGAGAAATTCTCCCAAAGGAATATTCTTCAAAAATATTATCTATTTTTGTCACATTAATGGAGTCAGTTTTTACTTTTAGATGAGTTTGCTAACCACAAGACTTTCTTGTTACACCTGCAAAGCAAAGGGTTTACATTAAAGTTGGTCCACAGACATTACAGAGAAAACCATTTCCACACTTCCTGAAGAAGAAAACAAGCTAGATGTGCCATGGCACCTGTAATCTCCACACTTGGGAAACCAAGATAGGAGAATGGAGGGAGGAGGGGGCTCAGAGCTACCTGCTTTATATAGCAAGACCCTCAAAAAGAAGACATTGTGCCCACCTCTCAGCTCCAGACAGGACTTCTGTCTGGCTTGGGTTTGCACAGATCTTGTGAATGTTATCACAACCACTGAGTTCATGTGTGCAACTGCCCTGTTGTGTCTGGAAAGTACAGTTTTACTGTAATCATCTACCAGTCCCTTCTTCAAACAATCTTTTCCCTCCTTCTTCTGCAATGGTCCCCCAGCCTTGGGAGGAGGTAGGCATGAGGTCCCTTCCCTCGCTAGGAGCTGGTGACAATTAATAGCTGCTGGGAGAGGGAGAGTCTGTTTTCTTTAAGTATGTGGGCCCTCGTAGGTCGACCATGCTCCAAAGAATGCATGCACAACAAGAGTATTTGGGGAACACAAACAGGACTCAGTGACTTCTTTATGTTTTTCCTATATATTAATGCATTTATCAACTCTCACCAGAGAAGTTTCTTCTTGCAGCAGATGGTGACTGTAACAGAGACTCACAACTGGTCAATGTGCAAAGAATAAGGGATTTCGGAATGCTCAGCCCTAAACGGCACTCTGAGGTGGTGGATGAAAACAAGGAAACAGTATTTTCCAAAAAGCAGGGCAGTTGCACATGTGAACTCACAGCAACTGTGACACCATGCACAAGACCTACACAAGTTCAAACCAGACAAAATCCCAGCATGGAGGTGGGCAAGAAGCCCCAGCCCTAGCTGAGGAACTATTGGCAACTGATAACTGGTGGGAGAAGGAGAGGGGTTTTTTTTTCAAGGGCATGATTCAGTGGATTGACCAGGCTTCAGAGGATAAGCCCACACCCAAGAGCATTTGGGGAACACAAGTTAGACTCAATAGGCCTTTAAACAAATAGAGGCCATGAAGTCGGGAGGTATTAAGGTGGTGGTTGAGATGCGGAGGGTTCTGAATATGATCAAAATGCATCATATAAAATTCTCAAAGAATCAATAAAATATTAAAGGACACAAAAGTTGGATGGTAGTAAAAGGGGTGGATCTGAGAAGAGTTGGGATGAGGGATAAGTATGATCAAAACTTAGTTTCTAAAATTCTTAAAGAATTATTTAAAAATTAATAAAGGCGCTGAAGAGATATCTCAGTGGTTAGGAGAGTGGACTGCTTTTCCAGAGGACCAGAGTTTGGTTCCCAGCACCCATGTTCAACAGCTCATAACAACCTGTAGCTCCTGCTCTAGGGAAATCTGATGCATCTGGCCTCTACAAGTACCTGCATGCACATGCACACACCCACACAAAGACATTCAAACACACACACACACACACACACACACACACACACACACATACACACACACAAAGGGGCAGGAAAGAAAAAATGATTAAGAAAATATAAGAAAGAGATTAGTTCAAATATAAAAGTACAATAAACAAGGTTCTAGCACACCCATGATCATGGGGACCAAAACTCAAAGGTAACAAAGTACAATTTGCCACAGCTTATCTATTTAAAATAATAATTTTATATCTTAAGTATTAAATTGTGAATATTTATCATTTCTTTTTTTAAATTTTTTATTAATTTTATTTATTTCTGTATGTGTATGAATGTACTGTCTGCATGCAAGTCTGTGCACCCGTGTCGTGCAATGCTGCAGAGGTCAGAAGAGGGTGTCGGATTCCCCTGGAACTGGATTGACTTAACTGATCTACTACACTAATTTAACAGAAACCACAAATAATGGCAAGACAAATCCTACTTCTTCTGAGTCAGGTTAAGTGTTTGAGGGTAGAGAAGGTGTTGTCATTGTTATTCTTTTGGGGTTTTTTTGGAATTTTTGAGACAGGGTCTCCCTGTAGCCCCAGCTGGCCTGGAACTCGCTCTGTAGACCGCCTGGTTCCGCCTGCCTCTGCCTCTGCCTCCCTAGTGCTAGGATTAAAGGCATGCACCACCATGCTGGGCGTCACTGTTATTCTAATTTGATAGACAGGAACTAGGTAAATTTGGAACTGGGTAAATCTACACAGTCTAAATCATCTGGCTCTTACTTCAATGTTGTCTTCATTGTTCCTAATAGAAAACTCAGTAGAGAGAGAGAGAGAGAGAGAGAGAGAGAGAGAGAGAGAGAGAGAACAGGATAAGAATTGGTACTGGTATAGAAGCAGATTGAGTTGTAATACAGCTTAGTTTTCTTAATGAAACACTATATAGCTGTTAAAACAATGGTAACAAAGTCTATGTTAGCAGTGGCAAAGCAGTAAGTTAACTATAAATAACAGTAACATAAATTACAGTTATAGAATAGACACAAGACAAAATAACATATTCTAAGGGAAGGATGTATTATGTTCAAGCACCAATATTGTGAGTCCTTTTTTGTTCCTTTTCTCTATTTCCCAAATGTTCTGCCCTTCGTTACTTGGGTAATTTAAGATATTTGTTAAATATGATGTATAAGAAAAAGCCATGATGTTCGACAACCTTTGAGAACATTTTGTTTGTTGTACAGACAACAAAAACGAATTTGCACAAATGCTCTAAAAATTTTTTAAGCTCTGCAAGGGACAGTAATTAGTTCAAAAGCCTCTTGTCCTTTGAGTTACTGAAGAAAATCTAGGTCAAGTTGATAATGATTCTCAATCAATTCCATCCTGACCTTTCAATTGAGTGACCTTTGATGAAATCATAGGGGCTCTCATGTCATTTCTTTGGAACAGCCATCCAGATTACAAAATTCATGGAACCTGGTTTTCTCTTCTTTGAAACACTATCTCAGAGGCAAAGTACAGAGTGCCACAGAATAAGTAAAAGAATAAAGTCATCACTGCCTTCTTTTCTCCTCAATGAAAATGAAGAACATGCAATAAGGGCAGAATAAGGAAATGAATTCAGTTTCATTGTGAAAAAGAAAAAAGTACTAATGTGTTTATAAGATACCGCATATGGCAACAAAATTATAAGTACTAAGACTCCTCTCATTTAACTTAAATCTATTTAAGCATACTCAGAAATATGGCCAAATATCTATAAAATTTTACCTTAGGTACTGAAAGAATTTTCTGAATGCTTATTGGAATCCAGATTTTGTATCTCTACTTTTCTTTATTTAAATATCAGAGCAATATGTGAAATAGATGTGTTTAGGTGGATTAGATGAGAAGTGACATATCATATATTTACATATATGTACAGGGGTGATGTTCAAAATTTTTAATCATCCACATATGTGCTATACCGTGGAAAACAAATTCTCCATAAGCAGCCATGATTGAGAGCCCTAGCCAGCACATCAGAACCAGAACCACATGTCCTGCCTCCATGCTGTGGTGGAGATAACTCTGTCTTCTCTAGCCAGTAGAACACTCAGATAGAAGATAATGTTCCTTGGCTGGGGTTGTGACCTGCTGCCCATTTCCCACTATAGGAAATGGTTCTATGCTGGGTTTTTATCTGATTGACTCAGCAATGATCTTGCAACAATTGCAACAGTATTCACAAGAATATATACTTTACAAGGCTAATTTGAACACTGACATTGTCTTTTTAGTCTAAGTAATGTGCTTTCCTGCATACTGATGTAGGTTCAAATAAAGCCATTTCATTTCTTCCTACTGTTGCCAAAAACTATAGAGGACTGTTGTTCAGAAATGCATTGCAAAGTATCTCTATTTACCTTGTCATTCTCAGAGGGGGAAAAAAACCCTCTGATTCTTTTTCACATTTGCCTCTCAACTCTTTTCATTCACTCTTATCTCTATATGAGCTCAACTGCAGTTTTTGGCCTTTCTCCTTGACCTTCAACTAATCCATCACCAAATCGCTCTCCTTTTTCCTTTTGTATGTGTGCCTGATGAATCATATCTTCACCTGGGTCAAATGGAGCAAGGTGCTTTTCATTTCTAACAGCCTCTCATTCTCAGAGCTTGTACTAGCAGAAATTTCTCCCTAACTCTCTAGTAGTCCTTATCTACATGTTTATTAAAACTGAAAATCCAGTCCCATTGTGTACCAACAATACTTCACTCCTTTTGCTATTAACCTCTGTGGCATGCTTTCCAATCTATCACATCATTACCTACCCTCTTTTCAGGTTGGGTTTTATTCATTTCTCTCTCTCTCTCTCTCTTTCTCTCTCTCTTTCTGAACACAAGTGGATTTCTACTTCATGTATTTATATTTTGTTCACTGTTGGTTTCTTTAACTGTAAGAAGTGCTTGGGTGTAATTTCATCTGTTTTGGCAATAGTCAGATGAAAACCATTTCTTCACAAAAAGTGCTTTGAAAATCTTGGTGCCCTGTGGCTGCAACTGAGACCCTGGAGAATTGAAGGAGCATATCCGACACTGCATCCTGTTTGGCATCTGGTTTCTTGTCAGAAAAGATACCTCATTCAGTGAGGCTTTAAATCTGGGGCTCTTGACTTGGGCAGCAGCAGACTGCCAACAGAGCCTGATCAACTAAATATTGTGAGCAAGCCCTGAATTCTGTCTGATTGGATTAAAGCTTGGGACTGTTCCATCTAATATAGCCTTTTAAATCAATTTGAGGGACCTGGATAGTATATGAGTTAATTCATCATGACTTTTCTAGACCAAAAAAAAAAAGGAATATCTACTATCATAAGTAAAAATTGAGGATGTCATGGTTAATATTTATATCTGTGCTTATATGCTAGTACAGCCTCTGAACACTTTATGTTATTTGATCCTCATGATTATCCTATACGGGAGACATTGGTATCCTTATTTTGCAGATAAGGAAATTGAGGCAGAAAGAGGACATATAATCTACCTCAGGTCCTACCAGTAGTAAATGGCAGACTGAAAACTTCACTCCAAACATTTTAATTCCAGGGTTGATGTCCATAACCAATACCTTCATAAACTTCCTTTTCTATGTCATCACTTGGAATATTTACTAACCGTGCATAACTAGCCAGGGAACTAACTGACTTCTCCTGCCAGAGTAGTTTGTACCTTGGTGATGCTAGTCTTAATAGGAACCATTCTCATTTTGATCTTCAAGACTATCTTGTATAAGAAGCCTACTATGTGCTAAATGTTGGCTAGGTAGGTAATTTTACATTCATACAATCTCATCTTCTCAACAATTCTATACAATTTGGATACAGGTTAACCAAAGGGAAAGGAAGGGCAATTAAGTAGAATGTACAAATTAAATAACTAGAAAGTAGAAGAAACAATATTCAAACCAAGGCCCATGCATGATTCCAGAGAATGTTCTCTTAACCTCTTGACAATATGGCCTCCCTTCTCCTGCTTTCCTTCCTACCAACTCTGCTAAAACAGCCTTCACCGAGTCTCCAACTGACTCCTCTGTTCTTCCAACACATCTTCCTGATAAAGGCTTCTGCAAGAGTCCCTTCTCTAATTGCAGACAATGCTTCCTGATCCCAGAGTTCAGTCCTTGATCTGATACTCTGTGTGGCACTGAAGAGATCACTCAACCTCTTTAATTCTCTGTCTCCTCTGCAGAATTCTCATAAATTCATTGACTTCACCAGATCAGTGAAGACAGGGATAAAGGCATAATGTACATTAATGTGTCAAGTGTTTCAGCATTTTGATTACCATAATAATGCAATGTTCGGAATCATCAAAACCATGTGCAAGATAAGTCATCTGAGTTTTAAGACACTGGGAAGTATAACTGCTTTCTTCCAGAGTAACTGTATCAATATTTGGGAAGCTTCATTTTGAAGAAAATGTAGAAAATTTTCAAGTAGTGCTTTCACTCAAATGTAAAAGATCTTAGAAAATTCTCATGTTCATCCACAAAGCTAGGAGCACTACTTACAAATAGGCCACTTGTCAAACCATAATTTCAGTGGAGTTCTGCTTACGAGCCATAGTTACTTCAAGCATTTCAAGACTACTTTTTTAAAGAAAGTCCAGTGAATAACAGAAAACAGGGCTTTTCTGTGAGGAAGGAAAAAAATGTCTCCAGAACCATTTATGAGAAAGGAAATGGCAGTAGTTATGATTAGAAAGGCCTATGATAAAAATTATGTATCTCAAAATATTGGAATAAAAGTATTACTATTCCTTACCAGTAACTTACTACATATATACAGTCCAGTACATAATAAATTATAGTCATATATATATGCACTTAATTTTCCAAAACAGTCATAAAGTTTAATGTAGTTAACTCCCAGTTGGCAGATTTGTGGCTATTCGTTTAATGTTAATAAAGAAAATAAAATGTATTTAACAACAAACATGATGCATCACCATTAGAACATGCCAACTAACTATAAAATACTCAATTTGGTTAATTCTTTCCTTTATGCTCAAATCAGGCCAAAGCCAAGTCCATTTGCTTTATAGTGTCCACTCAACTAAACATTATTTCTGACATTTCCTTTATTTTGAATCTACACTAAATTTTTCAATACACCTGGCAAATTCAGGCTCATATATAGCCAAGGAATTAATCAAAAGTTGGTACTTTCTGGCACCACCAGGTTTAATTGCTTGGACTTGGGTTAGCTGAAAGGCATAAGGCCAGTAAAACTTGCCAGAAAAAAAAAATACAGTAAATTTAGTACTTACTGCCTTGAGGTCTTCATTAACATGAGTATCATTCATTATAAACTCAGGATAGCCAACTTTTGCCAAAACAGCTCTCGCCTATAAAAAGATAAATAAGAAAAATGATGTCAGAGTTTCTGTACTTAAACCATTAATAGTCACGGGATGTAGGGCTGTAATCTTCTGAAAACTCCATTAACTAAATATCTACTATATGTAAGCCACTGCGAAGAACAAAGAAATAGATCTGCCCCCAATATACTAAATGTAGTGAATGTAACAAATAACTTATAAAGGTTTAAATGGAAATTGATAGCATCATTATGAAAGTCCACAATAGAAATCATTTCCTCATGAGGAAAATGCAAGTCTCGAAAAACAGTTAAATTCAAAAGTATAGAGCTAAGAGAAAGAACATTCCAGAAATGGAAACAATGAATAAGCAATAACAGAGTGAAAGCATATCAAAGGGTTAATATCTAAAATAAGTTTAAAAAGCCAATGGTGCCGGGCGTGGTGGTGCATGCCTTTAATCCTAGCACTTGGGAGGCCGAGGCAGGTGGATCTTTGTGAGTTCAAGGCCAGCCTGGTTTACAGAGCGAGTTCCAGGACAGCTGGTGCTACAAGGAGAACCTGCCTCAAAAAGAAAAAAAAAAATCCAAATAACTCAATAGTAAGAACACAAGTAACTGGATTTAAAAGTAAGCAAAAGGGCTGGACAGATGGCTCGGTGGTTAAGACTGCTCTTGCAGAGGACACGGGTTCGATTCCCAGCACCCACATGGCAGCTAAGAAGGTCTTTAAGCCAGGTATGGTGGCACACGCCTTTAATCCTAGCACTTGAGAGGCAGAGGCAGGTGGATCTCTGTGAGTTCAAGGCCAGCCTGGTCTACAGAGTGAGTTCCAGGCCAAGCCAGCTGGGGATACAAGGAGACCCTGACTCAAAAATAAAAAAATAAAAAGTAAGCAAAGAACTTGAAAAACCTGCTTCTCAAACAATGACATACACGTACAACAGATATGTAAAAAGAGATGTTTTACCACTACTAATCATCAGAGAAATGCAAATTAAAACCACAATGAGACATTATCTGACAAGTGTTAAGCTAGTTGTTTTATCAAGAAGACAAGCGCTTACAAGGATTGGTGGGGACATGCAGAAAACAGAACAACCTGCGGAAGAGGGGGCGTGGTAGAATGTAAGGGCTGCGATTGGGGTGAATGGTGAAACTACAGCAATGTAGTCTGGACACTCATTTGATCAACTTGATTGAACAAACAACCTGTCACCCCCCACTGGATGGTGGGGCTGTAGGTGTTTGGGCACAACAGCCTGCAGATAGGTTTTGCATGAAGGATGCTTGTACTCATGGATTATCACTTATAGCTAAAAATGAAAAAAAAAACTGAGAGAAAGATGCAGGACAGTTATGGCAGAATGCATGATCTGGGATGTTGGGGGGGGGGGGGAAAGGGAAATCAGCCTGATAATGACTTGGAAAACAACTGTATGAAATGACAAAGCATCAATAAAAATAATATAAAAAAAAAAAAAAAAAAACAGCAACACCTTTCTTTACAATTGCTAAAAATCACTATGGAAGCAGTGTGATATTGAAGGTGCTCAAAAACCAAAAAAAAAAAAAAAAAAAAAAAAACTAAAAGCAAGATTACCATAAAATCCAGCAATTTCTCTTCTGGGTGGAGCCACAGATAATAGATAGGCACAGAAAATGAAATCAGTATATCAAAGAGACATCTACATTCCCATTTTCACTGCAGTGCTATTTGCAGTAGCCAAGAAACACAACCAACCTACTAATGAGTGGATAGAATATGGTGCACACATATACGAACACACACACACACACACACACACACACACACACACACACACACGCACGCTGGAATAATGTAATGCTCGGGCACAACAGGATTAAAGACTAGAAGGAGTGTGTTGTGGACCTGCGAGGTATCCAAAGGCTGATGCAGTATTCCAAAGCTCATGTGTGGATCCGCAACCCAGTGGAGAGAGTAGATTTTAAATGTTTGCAACATGCAATAAATGATAAATATGCAAGATAACATAGGTGCCGAGTAGCTTCACTTAGCCAGTCTACAATGTACACATACATCCAAACATTCTGGTGTACAGCATATATGTGTAATATTATAAGTTATCCTACAGGTTAAAAATGAAAGACTGGCATACAGAAAATTCATGGGTTATAGGGATTCTTCATGCTAACAAGCCTTTTTAAAATTTTTACAGATAAGAGAGGGTTAAATGTTTCCAGCAGGGGAGTAAAAGGAGATGAGTCACCCATCAGGAAGATTATCCATGCAGCACTCTGAGTGATGGCCGGAACACCAGAAAGATTGGCGGCAGGGGATCCAGAATAACTTAAGATGGATCACATCACAGTCATCCTTTGGATAGACAAAGGTACTAAGTGTTTTGTAGTATAGAGGGAAGGGATGAAATGAAAGCTCAGTACGAGTTCCAGTCCCGAGTAGACTGGCAAACAATGGCTCTTGGGCCTAATTCAGTCCTCCTTGTCTACCTGTTTGTATAGAGAAACAGTTTTTTTGTGTGTTTTTGTTTTTTTGCTTTTGTTGTTGTTTTGGTCTTTTTTGAGACAGGGTCTCCCTGTAGCTCCTGCTGTCCTGGAACTCACTGTGTAGACTAGGCTGGCCTTGAACTCAGAGAACCGCCTGCTTCTGCCTCCCGAGTGCTAGGATTAAAGGCGTGTGCCACCACACCCAGCTTGTATAGACACAGTTTTACTGGCACTCAACCACACTCCTTCGTTTATCTGTAATCTATGGCTGCTTTTGTGTTACTTCTTTTTTTTATTTATTTATTGATGTTTTGTGTATTTCATACATCATTTTTCATTTTAGTTCAGGCATATTCCCATTTCCCTTCCCGCTCTTCCCACCCCAGATCATGCATTCTGCCATAACTGTCCTGCATCTTTCTCTCAGTCTTTTTTTATGCTTAGGAATTCACATTTTCCTCCATTAATTTCATATTACTCTAAAATATGGACACATACTCGCCACCCACTTCTAACCTGAGTAATTAAAACAAACTCTAGGACCTATAAAGTCTCAAATATTTTACCAGGGCCCTTGGAAGGGAGTATGCCAACCCTTGCTCTAGAGAAATTTTACAGCTGCATGTGGAACTCCCCCCCACCACCTGGCCCCCAGATTCTGGGTTTCACAAAAATAAATGAGTAACACGCAGTGCAGTGGGAAGGACATCGTGAGGGCTCTGTCTACAACCCTTTGGACGCCTTTCATCACTTGTATATACATAGCCTTCCTTACGTTTTTGTCTCTCTAATGACCAGGACCAGAGACTTCTTTTTTTTTATTTTTTTTTATTTATTTCTGTATGTGTATGAATGCACTATCTGCATGCAGGTCTGTGCACCCGTGTCATGCAATGCCGCGGAGGACAGAAGAGGTGTTGGATTCCCCCGGAACTGGAGTTCTCCTGGAATTGAAGTTTCAGATGGTTCTCGGCCGCCATGTGGGTGCTGGGGATCGAACCTGGGTCCTCTGTAAGAGTGGTCAGCACTCTTAACTGCTAGGCCATCTCTCCAGCCCCCAAAGACTTCTTGAAAGCTTATGCACAAGAACAGTTTGTTCTGAGGTGTTGATCTGCCTTCTGCCCCTCTGATCTCACCCTCCACACAGGCAACCCTTAGCCAATTACTGACTGTGACAAGACCAAGAAAGGCCAGCATCTTCACTTCACTTCAGGACCAGCTCAGATGTGTAATTTGAACTTGGCAGGCTTCCTCACAGAATCAGACTAGTTCAGAAATGTCTTCTGAATTTGCATCCCCCCATGCCTCATCCCACAGCTGGTCTAGCCTCTTCCATTCCTTTGCTGTTTTCTCTTGTATTTGCTAAATAAATCATTTGCCCTTGATTTTGCACTTCCATATCTGCCACCTGATGACCCAGCCCCAGCCCATTGGCTGTATTCCACCAAAGCAGCAATGCAAAACCAGTGATCTCTACACACTGCTCTTGGTGAGGAGTTTCTTTCTACAGTCCCTTCCAATTTGCCTCACTCAAGAAATAATTAGAATATGAGAGTACATTTCCCTTACCTTCCTTGAGATAATATAAATATTAAATACCAGTAGAAACCTGAAATTCAAGATTCATGATTTTACAAGAGCTGTAGGACACAAGCCTAATGGGTTTCACTGTTTCACAACCTCAACTACAGCATAGATCAAATTCTGCCTTCAAAATCCTGTGAGTTGGGGGCTGGAGAGATGGCTCAGTGGTTAAGAGCACTGGCTACTCTTGCAGAGGGCCCACATTCAATTCCCAGCACCCACGTGGTGGCTAACAACCATCTATAACTCCAGTTCCAGGGGAATCCAATGCCCTCTGATGATCTCTGTGGGCACTGCATGACATGGATGCACTTACATACATGCAGGCAATACACTCATACACATAAAATAAAAATAACATTTAAAAAAAAAAACTTGTGAGTTACACTAAAAGTTTTATATGACCCAGAAAGTAGATAATTGGAGGTAACAATTTGCCTACAAAACAATATCATATGCCTATCTGTTCTGAAACTGGTTACTTTCCTCATTGTAGTTAATTTCTCAGTATAATTTACCCACTCACCACAAGATATGCATAACTATAGCAAATGAAGAATTGCAGACAGTTCTCTCCAGCATGCACCCCCCAAAATAGACAAGCTGAGTCAAGCACAAGTGTTTTCTGAACACTGACCTTTCCAGAGCATAGTAGTGAATTATGTATTGTTTTTCAAACCTCACGCTCTGGGACCCCACTGTGCTAGAGTCTCACTGAATATATTACCTTCTGCACTGTATATGTATAGCATTGAATTCTTTCTTATTATTTATTTAGCATCACCACAACTTAAAGAGAATAAAAATGGAGATACAAATAATCCAGATTTTGCTACCAAGGATGCACAAATAAAATGAGGCAATAATTCTAATAGTACAATTGGCAACATCTCAACAGACTGTTTTTTTTTTTTCAAATGTGTGTGGATGTCTGTGTTCTAACTCAAATGCTCCTACTTCCAGAGTCGGTGGTCAATTCTACATCATCCCAACCCACCCCATTCTACATTTTCCCTGGAGAAGCTTCAGAAGTATATCTCTCAAAATCCCAATGAGCATGGCTCCAGATCAGACTGCTGAGATAACAATAAGAAGCATTCTCCCAGGGGCTGGAGAGATCGCCTAGTGGTTAAGAGCACCGACTGCTCTTGCAGAGGACCCGGGTTCGATCCCCAGCACCCACATGGCTGCTGAGAACCATTTTCAACTCCAGTTCCAGGGGAATCTGACACCCTCTTCTGACCTCCACCCCGGCATTGCATTACACGGGTGCACAAACCTACATGCAGACAGTACATTCATACACATAACAATAAATTTTAAAAAAAATTTAAAAAAAAAAAGAAGCATTCTCCCAGGAAGAACCCTTTGGTGTTTAGGCAGCTATAACCACTGGCACCTCTGCCTTTCATTTCCCAACCCTGCAATGGTTCCATAACCCTTTAAGACCTCAAGTTAAACATCTTCCTGGTTGATATTCTTAAAAGAGCATCTGTTTTCCTGCATGCAGAGTAAAGCAAATAGTGACCTTCACTTTCCAACATTTTCAGAATGAGAGATAAATAAAGCACCAATAGTTTGATGGTTTCTTAAAGGGTAAATTGTTAGTAAGGGAAGTCTGAAATCAATTATCGCACTGGTTTCAAAGACAACAAAGGAAAGCAAATTCCACTACAAATACTGAGGAAATAGCATGTGAATATTTAACAGATGGCATATCATATCTATCGAGAAATATTTTCCAAGCTATTTGGCACTGACCAAGAACCCAAGGGTTTTCTATAACTAGTGCATGCATTTTCATCCATTATTCCACAATCTTATCTGGAAAGAAGCTGCTCTTGACAGCTGGTCATCCTTCCCCTGTGGAGGAGACTCAAGCAGCTACTGATCTTCACTACCTTTGTGACTTCAGGAAAAATATTTCACTTTTCTAATGTAAACAATGCCTAGCATCTACCCAATATCTATTCTGTTTCATTCTCTTCTAGTAGACCCCAGTTCTTCTCAGGACAACATGGACCAAACAAAAAATATAGAGCTTCTTCCAAAGCTTCTTTCACAACTCAAAGTGCTCATTGCATTTCTAAGTATCTATTTTAAAGGAAAATAGACTCAGCTAGCATGTGCTTCTAGTCTTTAGTCCAGAGCTTCCCAACTTGGGCAGTACTGACATTTGGGGCCAAATAATTCTTGTGAGGATTTGGCCTGTAGGTTCTATGGTGTTTGGCAGAATCTTTACCTACCTCAAACTTAATATTACCAGCAACCTCCACATAAGTTTTGACAGCCAAAAGTGTCTCTAGATATTGTAAAATATCTCTCTGGGGGACAAAGCACCCTCAGTTAAGAATCGCTGCTTTAGCCTTTCCACTTCTTCCTTTCTAGAGTGCTGATGCAATGTCAGAGGGAGAACAGCTATCTTTCAACCACAAGGCAACAAACAGGATGAAGAAATCTACATGTCAAACATTGCAAGATGAAATGCGGATAGCATCTGGCAGCTAATCCATTAGTTGTCACTGAGGCCTCAAAACGTATAATAAGATATATGACTAATAGCAATCTGATGTATTAACGCTGAAAAAGTAAACTGTGGTTAAACTGCTTGAAAAAGTTGCTAACTTAGATGTCTGTCCTTTCCCCTGCACAACATGAAAAAATATACACTCTTCATTTAAGGCATTATGTGCCATGTTTTCCATGACCAGTAGTGGAATGTAATACTTACACACTTCCCTTCTGATCAGATATAGTTTGAAAGGGAAAACATAGTACTTCCCTTGAAGTGTTGTCTGTAAGAGTTCACTATGGAATTGCATATGTCTTTTTAAATATTTTATATACTATTTTTTAATTTCTTTGTATATGACTGTTTTGCTTGCATGAATGTAAGTGCACTCGTATTATATAATGCCTACAGAGAACAGAAGATGGCATTGAATTCCCTGGAACTGGAGTTATGGATGGTTGTTAGCCTCCTCGTGTGGGTTGGATACCGATCCTGGGTCCTCTGAAGAGCAGCCACTGCTCTTAACTTCTGAACCATCACTCCAGCCCCATATATAACAAGTAAATGTTAGTTGTAGACTACACAGAGAAAATATAAGCATGACTTCCTTCAAGGATTCAGTCTGTGAGGGGGTCTTTCAGGGAACTGCAAGACAAATATACCCTAAACCAAACATCTGAAATCCCCTGTGAGACAATGTTAGTCCCTTTAGTATTAGGTCCAGTTTCAAAGAGCCATACTTGAGGTGAGAGACAATACAAAGAAAGAGAAAATGTTACCAGGAGAAAAGTCCACAGAGTTGCCAGAAGAAACCAGGCTATTCAACCCTAACCTCAAGTCCTAAGATTCTTTTAGAGGATACTATATGCATACCTCTGAAAAGAGGTATAAGCTATACTATAAAACCTAACTCTAGAAAAGATAAAAAAAATAAAGTTTTCTATGCTCAGAAAGGTAAATATCATGTGTCTCTCATTTGTAGATTATAGATCTTATACATCACATAAACTCCTGTGTGTGTATACATGGTATGAAAGTAGAAGCAAAATGGTCTGGAGGAAAGGAAGGATATAATAGGGTGGGGGAGGGCAAGTAGCATAAGTGGGATCATGGCCCAAATATATCGAATAATTGTATGGAAGTGTCCTTACGAAATCTAGTACCATGTACAGTGACTATACACCAGTTAATGAGATGAGGTTGTCATTAGCATTTGCCATCTTAGTTCACATAAACTTGCCCTTCGTCTTCTTGACATTTACTAGGCTCTGTGTGTGTCCATACCACTTATTTTCTTATCATACTCAACCTAGTCTTTCTTTAGCACTTACACCATACTCTAGAGTCCTCTCACTCCTCCTTCTTCATCCATCAAAATCATTATTCCTTCAAGACAGCTAATCTATGAGCTGTCACAGGGGCCTCAAAGCAATTTATAATAAAATGTGAATGACTAATAGCAATCTAATGCATTAACCCTGAGAAATAGCTGTATTTAAAAGAGTAGTTTATTAGCCAAAGGGATGAATCCAATTGTAAGGGAGGTTTTGGTAGCCGAGAGAACTTTCTTAGTGTTAGTAATCAAATTAAGCCAATAGCCTGTGCCACTTAATCATCATTGTGTTCCCATGGAATGCAACGGCAATGCCTAGTGCAAAGCCAAGTAACCAGTGTCCAAGAAATACTGATTCATATAATGAGTAATTTAGTTAATAAACTCACTCTGACCAATGTCATCAATAATATTAGAAAAGATAAAACATTATTTTCTATTTAACCATAAATAGAAAAATTCTAGCATTTGATTAAGGACCCCATTCAGTGTTGCTCATATTAATTCATCTTCCTCATGAGAAAAAAAGAAGCCTGTGAGAGGCAATTGAGCACTGTAGAAAATATGTTGTTAAAATGTGAATTTCTCAACGGGCTCTAGAATCCACCCACCACTCATTTTCAGACTCTGTAATTACTGCATATGGGTGGAGAGTATGTATCCATATTTTAGATTAATATAAAATTAATGGATGAAAATGTGAATTCCTAAACATAAAAAAAAGACTGAGAGAAAGATGCAGGACAGTTATGGCAGAATGCATGATCTGGGATGCAGTGGGGGGAAGGGAAAGGGGAATGTGCCTGAACTGAATTGAAAAACAATGTCAGAAATACACAAAACATCAATTAAAAAAAATAAAATGTACATCCATTACAATTAATTCTTGGTAGAAAACTGAACTATAAATTTAATTTAAGTCACCACCCCATTCGTGACTTCACTTTCCATGGTTTCAGCAACATGTAGTCAGCTGTTGTCCAAAACATCAATGGAAAATACCACAAATAAGAAAGTCCTAAGCATTAAATCTGCTGAGCATGGTGGCACACACCTTTAATCCCAGCACGCAGAAGGCAGAGACAGGCAGATCTCTGTGAGTTCAAGGACAGCCTGGTATACATAGTGACTTTCAGGCCAGCTGGGGCTGCAGGGAGACCCTGTCTCAAAAAGAAATATATGTGAGGCAGAGGCAGGCAGATCTTTGTGAGTTCAAGGCCAGCCTGGTCTACAGAGTGAGTTCCAGGACAGCTGGGACTACAGAGAGACCCTGTCTCGAAAAGACCAAAATAAATAAATAAATAAATAAATAAATAAATAAAATAAAGTAACTCATAAGCTTTAAATCATCTGTTTTTCTAAGTAGCATGATAAAAATCTTGCATTGTCATACATTGTCCCACCAGAGATGCAAATCTTCCCTTTGCCCAGTTTTCATGATGAATATACTATGCACCACTATGAGCTGTCTCAGTTATCACATTGGCTGTCATGGTATCATAATGCTTGTGTTCTTTTATACATTTTTTGGTCTTTTTTTCAAACAAGGGTTTCCATATAGCCTCAGCTGGCCTAGAACTCAATATGTAGACCAGGTTGGCCTTGAACTCACAGAGATCCATCTGCATCTGCGTCCTGCGTGCTAGAAGTAAGGCATGCATACGCCACCATGCCCAGCCCAATTATTTTTATGCAGTAGCTTAACAGCAATGTCCCAATGGCTATATCATCATTGATCTCAGAACATCTCACCATGTACACGTTGTATCAACCCACATCATCACAAGAAGGTCAAATCTAGTAAAACAAATGCTTTAAGAGAAAGCAAGCACATCTACATACACATAAATTTTTCTGGTCTTTTCAAGACAGGGTCTCCCTGTAGCCCCAGCTGTCCTGGAACTCACTCTGCAGACCAGGCTGGCCTTGAACTCACAAAGATACACCTGCCTCTGCCTCCCGAGTGCTAGGATTAAAGGCGTGCGCCACTTTGAGACAGGGTCTCCCTATAGCCCCCAGCTGGCCTGGAACTCACTCTGTAGACCAGGCTGGACTTGAACTCACAAAGATCCACCTGCCTTTGCCTCCTGAGTGCTAGGATTAAAGCCATGCACCACCACACCCGCCACTAAAGATGGTTCTCAGGCACCATGTGGATGTTGGGAATCAAACCCGGGTCCTCTGCAAGAGCAGTCAAGTGTTCCCAACCACTAAGCCATCTCTCCAGCCCCTACATATACATAATTTTATTACAGTTTATATTTATAATTGTTCTGTTATTATTAGTTTTTGTTTATCCCTTAATACTGCTTAACGACTCCATTAAATTTTATCATAGGCACAAGCATATTGGAAAATACTGTGCGCATATATATATATATATATATATATATATGCACACTGTAAGCTACTTGACTCATTAAACAAGTATTTTTTCAGCAGATATTCTTGATTCAGCACTGTCTTTTAAAGCAAAATTAATATAAAATATAGTCCTTACCTCACTGCACTTTTTAATATTGAATATCCTCCTCTGACAACTTACAGTGATCACTAATACATAATTCTAGCAGTACCTTAATTTTCTGAATTCTTTCATTCTTTAGTTTCCTCATCTGTAGACTGTTAATACATTTACTTCTTTTTTTTTAATTTTTTTTAATTAATTTTATTTATTTCTGTATGTGTATGAATGTACTATCTGCATGCAAGTCTGTGCACCCGTGTTGTGCAATGCCGCGGACACCAGAAGATGGTGTCGGATTCCCCTGGAACTGGAGTTCTCCTGGAATTGGAGTTTCAGACGGTTCTCGGCCGCCATGTGGGTGCTGGGGATCGAACCCGGGTCCTCTGTAAGAGCGGTCTGCGCTCTTAACCACTAGGCCATCTCTCCAGCCCCTAATACATTTACTTCTAATACTGATAATGTGAATATAAATTGAAAGAAGAATTAGGAGACAAAGGAATTAGAAAGTCTGGCCTAGGTCAGAAGTCAACAAATTGCCAGGTAGAAAACATTTTAGACTTTGTGGGACATATGATCTTTGTCATGACTACTCAACTCTGCCACTGTGCCTGGAAAAGCAGGGACAACCAAGGATAACACTAGATGAATGGTTGCAGTTGAGTTCTAATAAAACTTTCTATAGGCTCTAAAACTTGAATCTAATATAGCTTTCCTGTATATTCTTCATTTGATTTTTAAAATCCATTTAAAAATCAGGGAACTGGAGAGATGGCTCCTTGGTTAAGAACACTGTCTGCTCTTGCAGAAGACCCAAGTTCAAATCTCAGCAACCACATGGCAGCTAACAACTGTCCATAACCCCAGTTTCAAGGGATCTAAAGCCTTCTTCTGTCCTCCACAGGCACTGCAGAACATGGGTGCACATACATACATGCAGGCATAACACTCATATACAATAAATAATTGTATTTTAAAAATATAAAATCAATTCATAGTTTTAGACTACATGAAAATAGACAGCATGCCAAGTATTGCCCAAGGGCAATAATTGACAGGCCCACATATATAACTGTTCATTCAGTTGCCTCAATCTGTGTCACGGGGCCTAATATGCAGTACAACACTCCCTACATTGATCAATACTCAACAATGTGCTTAGTGTATGTGATGGTTGATGTTGCTTGTCAACAGGATCTAGAATCATCTTGGAAACAAATCCCTGGGCATATCTATGAGGCATTTTCTAGATTAGGTTAATTGAGGTGGGAAGACTCACCCTAACTGTTGGACTGAATAAAAAGGAGAAAGTTAGCTATGCACCAGCATTCATTGCTCTCTGGATCCTGACTGTGGCTGCAATGTGACCAGCAGCCTCAAGTTTGAGCCTCCATGACCTCCCCACCATGATGGACCATACCCTTTAACTTTATTAATTTTTTTTGCCTTTTTGAGACAAAGTCTCCCTTTAGTCTCAACTGGCCTGGAGCTCGCTACTGTAGACCAGGCTGTCCTTGAATTCACAGAGATCCACCTGACTCTGCCTGGGATTAAAGGCATGTGCCACTACACCGAGCCCTACCCTTTAACTTTAAACCAAAATAAAAACCTTCCTTCCTTAAGTTACTTTTGTCAGGATATTTTATCAGACCAACTAGACAATTAAATAGCACCGTGGCACTCAATCATGTGTGTGTGTGTGTGTGTGTGTGTGTGTGTGTGTGTGTGTGTGTGTTTGTGTGTGTGCATGGCTTGGCTACCAAGTTTGATTTTGCTCTTTGCTATTACCACCATGTACATGCAATGAGTCTTAATAGGTTGGGGGTTTATTCCTTGCTCTAAAATCTTAGGACTACAGCTTTAAAATTATAGATAATTGCTATGCAGACAACAGAAATTTCATAGAATGAAGATTATTACTTTAAGCCAGAGACAATGGCTATCACAAATGAACTCAGAAAAATAATGAACATTGAAAATTTAATATACAGCATGATTTAGAACTCTCAAGTCACTCCTGTGTTCCCAGCATTTTCCACAAGGTACACTACAACACGATAATGCTGGAGGGAAGAATATAACCAAATATAATTCTGCTTTATGTGGCTGTGAGCTCTGAAATAGCATATAATTTTTACACAGATGACCAAATTGATTTAAAGACTGGTTAGGCTAACTGCCTTACTCCTGAATTTTCAAAGCCACTTAGTATTAAGCTGATCCACAGAAAGCAAGACAGAAACCTCATTCGTTTTAATCCCCACTGACTTGGCTATTTAGGAAAGTCAGGTAAATTCTCAACTGTCTTGTGTATATTACATCAAAAGGATCACTTTAATCACTTAATTAAACAGCTTCGTGTTTAGTCTACATGGTTAAGTCTCAGCATTGTTTTTCTTTTTTATTAATTTAAACAACATAAGAAAAAAATGGAACAACTGCTTGCTCACTGCTGCCCTTTCACAAACAATTTCTAGAGCAACTTTCTTAAGCTCACAATAGTTTTGAAAGCTTCAGTCAGGCTTAACCATGCCAAGGCCTCATTTTCTCTGATGAGTTCTGTAATAACTATTAAACATCAATCAAAATTCTGAGTTTTAAGTACCCAGAAGTTTAGGAAACCATGCAAGAATTACACTATCCTTCAAAACAAAAGCAGGTTCCATAACACCAAACAAATGACTGACTAGTATGGATGTCTTGGCTGGAAATCTTACCCTAAGCAGAGCTAATGGTATTGATGAAAATCAGCCTTGGAGACAACTTTAATATCCTTTGGGACTATCAGGATCCCACAAATAATAACAATGCAGTAATCTAACAAATCAAATTTTATCCTCTTGATAAGAATGGCACTGATTTATTATGAGTCTCCCAAAGCTGTAACTCTACAAATTGCTTTTGGGTGTGGTTCAAGAGCTGATGCATCATGATGGGGTGGAGGAGAAATAAATGTTCCCATGAATCAGAGGATTTTTGAACTGCAAGTCATAGTTCTGGTTCTGTAGGAACTAGATGACAGGACTGCTCAGACTTCAGGTTACTCATCTTTAACCCTGCATGGGTAATGCCCTAGAACAGCAGTCACCCTCTGTCTACTGCTTTCTGCCATGGATAATGTTCTAGGAAAGCAAGTTCCAAAGTATAAATTAGAACCAGGATTAAAAATACAAACTCTATTTCCATATAGAGTCCTACAGGTTCCTGGGACCTTCTTCATGTGAACCTACAGCAATGGTGTCAGCATACACAAGACGCAGGCAAACTTTAGCAGACAAAAACTCTGCACAGAAGTGTAGAAATGGGCAGCAGGCCCCAATATCAGTCAAAGAATTTTTGGCAGCTGATTACTGCTGGGTGAAGCGCTGCTGATCTTCTTAAAGGGAGAGATCCTAGATAGGCTGACTAGACCTCAGTGGATGAACTTGCACTAAGGGACATCTGGGGACACTAACTTGATAGATACAAATGACAGAATGTATGAATTCCAGTGGGGGTGGGGTGTATGAAAGGGTGTCAATGGGGAATGGGGTATAAAGATGATTAAGATTTTCTGTATGGGGGCTGAAGAGATGGCTCAGTGGTTAAGAGCCCTATCTGCTCTTGCAATATATCCATACACAAAAATAAAAAAATAATGGATAAAAACGTTTAAAGAAAAGATGTTCTGTATGAGATACACAAAGGTTCAGTAAAAAATGTACAAATATTAATAAATAAAAACTTAAAAAACAAACTCCAGGGCAGCTGCACACATAAACTCACAGCAATTGTGACAGCATACACAAGACCTACTCAAAGCTAGACAAAATCCCAGCATGGGGAAAGGAAGGTAGACAAGAAGCTCCAGCCCTCGCTGAGGAATTATTAACAGTTGACAGCATCTGGGAGAGGGGGACTCCATTTTTTTAAGGGTATGAGGCTGGGTAAGTTGACCAGGCTCTACAGAATGGATTCACACCCAAGAGCATTTGGGTATGCAAATTAGACTTGATAGCCCATTGAAAAAATAATAGGGGCTAGAGAGATGACTCAATGGTTAAGAGCACTGACTGCTCTTCCAGAGGAACAGGGTTCAATTCCCAGCACCTACATAGTGGCTAAGAACAGTTCATAACTCCAGTTCCAGGGGAATCTGACACGCTCTTCTGATCTCCATGGACACTGACGACACTGGTGCACTAAGATACACAAAGGCAATACATTCATACACATAAAATAAAAATAATAAATAATTTAAAATAAACAAACAAGGGGCTGGAGAGAAGGCTCAGTAATTAAGAGCACTGGCTGCTCTTGCAGAGGACCCAGGCTCAATTTCAGCATCCACATGGCAGCTAACAACTGACCATAACTCAAATTCCAGGGGATCTGATGCCCTCTTCTGACCTCCAAGCGCACTGCATGACATGGGTGCCCTTACATACATGCAGGCAATATACTCATACACATAAAATAAAAAATAATAAATGAAATATTTTAAAAATAAGTAAGTCAGGTATGGTGGTGCATGCCTTTATTCCCAGAACTTGTGAGGCAGAGGCAGGTGGATCTCTGTGAGTTCAAGGCCAGCCTGATCTACATAGTGGGTTCCAGGACAGCTGGGGCAACAGGGAGACCCTGTCTCAAAAAGACAAAAAAATAATAATAATGGAGGACATGAATTCAGAGGGGAGTAAGGTAGGGGTGAAGACAGGGGAGGGGCCTGAATAAGATAAAAATATACTTATGAAATTTTCAAAGAATCAATAAGAATATTTTTAATATTTTTTCTTTTTGCAAATCAAACAACTGCTAGGCCAGTTTACATGAATATCCTAAATCTCAATGGAGACAAACCTTATTTGTCCTGACAGAGCCAACATAATATACACCCAAGACCAAGAAAATCCTGTATCATAGTTAGGCTTTTATATAAGCCAAAGTCAATTATGTTTTTCTCTGTCTCACACACAAGACTCTACAGTAGGGGGTCAGAAAATTATAGTCTGAAGACCCATCCAGCCTATCACCCAGCTTTGCCAAGACAGGATTTTTGTTCCAGACTATGCTACTGTGGAAAAGGATTATTCTGAGCTGAAGGCATCTGAGAATCAATGGAAGCAATAAGAAGCTTTCTGCAGTCTCCTTATCTACCTAAAAGCAGAGCTTTCTGAGAAACAATTCAACTGTAACAAATCCACCTTCCCTTTAAGGAAGGCTTCCCATACTAGGGCAAAAGTGGGGACTCCCTTCCTTTAACATGCAAAGTTGGTGCCAGGAAGACCGCATGCAGCAACAGAACTTACTGCAGTGATATTTACCTTCAATTAGGTTTTCCCATATATTCCTCAGCAATCATTTACCACTTACTATCCCATTCTCCTTCTTGTATATGTGTGTGCAGATGTGCAAGCAGTATTGAGGATCCAGCTCAAGACCTTGTATGCAGTAGGCAAGTGCTGTACAACTGACCTACACTTTCAGCCCTGTCCTTCTCATTCTTAAAATAATATGGAAGCTCCAAATTCTAATCACTTCTTTGGACAACATTGCCTGGCAGCTCTCTTGCTTATCCATGCTATAATCCGTATTATAGTCAGTAGAATTCACAGACTGAGAACCCCTCCTCCAAATGCTAAATCAAAGGGGGTAGAGGAGTAAAAGTTTTCCTCCCTGGCAACAGCCACACTCATCTACATATGGCCTGTGGCCACTTGCATACTACAAAAGTAAGTTGAGTAGGTGTTAAAGAGACCATATGGTCTACACACGCCTCAAACATTTACTATTTGGCTCTTAACAGAAAAAGTTTTGCCAACCTCTCTTCCATATAAAAGGTTACTAGATTTTTGAAACCTAATAGTAAAGATAGAAAGGAAGACGGAAGATACCGGAATTTATTTCTTTCAAAGATTCAAGCTATAAACAAGTGATTTGATAATCATTTAAATAATTAGGTACTTCGCTGCAATAATTACTCATGCTTTTTTGAGATAAACATTTGAGCTTTAAAGTAGAGAAGATATACCAATATTAACCAAAAATGGAAATAAATGTCATGGAGAAAAAATCAATGTACTTTTGGTGAAAACAAAACAAAACAAAAAAATCAAATGATTAAGAAGCATTTTCAAATGTCAAGATTCCAAGAGCTTAGAAATGCACCTGCAGTACCTAGGCCCTAACACTGAACATACCTCAGAGAAATTTAATCAGGTACTTAATCCTCCTCCAATCATTAAATTACTTATTTAAACAGGAGGCAAGTTGGAGATTAACTTAAATAAATACATCCCCTTCACTCATCAACAGTTCAATTGCATGAAAATTACCTTCATTCTTTTTTTTTTTTTTTTTTTTTTTTTTTTTTTTTGGTCTTTTTGAGACAGGGTCTCCCTGTAAGCTCCAGCTGTCCTGGCAACTTGCTATGTGACCCAGTTGGCCTTGAAATCACAAGATCCACCTGCCTCTGCCTCCGAGTGCTAGGGTTAAAGGTGTGGCCCAACACACCAGCTTTCCTTCATTCTTTCTTGTAAGGTTTAGTCCTGATAGAAGCAATGCTTTACTGTCTAAAAGACATAAGGGGCCAACTGGATAGCACAGTTGGTAAAGGTATACTTGATGCTCAAGTATAACAACCTCAGTTCAAGCCCTGGAACCCATAGTAGGTAGGAGGAGGGAATCAACTTCCCANTATATATATATATATATATGTGTACATATATATATATATATGTGTGTGTGTTTAGCAAGCTGTCTGCTCTAAAATCTAGTACTTGTCAAGGCTCTGCTGAGAATCCCTGACTTTGTATTATTCATTCACAACAAGACTCATCCACCCCTTCAATGGCCAGCACTATTATGCTATTAGGCGTATTTTATGAACACAATGCTGTCATCCTTCCTCCCATTACTTTCTGAATATACCTCGGACATGTGTAATTCAACACAATTTCTGGCCCAAATGATAAAGTACAAAGAATCAACAATTGCAAAGTCATAACACAAACAGATCTCAGAGCTGTTTAGACCAAAAATACAAATAGCTTTTCTCTAACTGAGTTGGCAAAAATCTATTTTAAGTATTTTCAGGCATCTAAAAAGTCACACTAATACAATTACAGTTCACTGAAAAATTAGCATGCAATCTAGTTTGAAAGCTAAAATCAGTCATAGCAGGGTAATATTCCATTCAATTATAAAGATTAATTCAACCTTCATTTATTTGTGCGTGTGGTTGGTCTCTCCATTTTTCATTGAACACCCAAGATTCTAATACCATCTGGTAGAATTACTGCACAAAGTGTCAGTAGCATCTATTAGAGTTGCAGATTTCATTTCAAAGTAAAATTGATAAAAGGACAAAGGGAGAATGAGAAAGGGAAGAGGTGGAGGTAACAGAAAGGTAATTTTAAAAACAAAGTTTTCCAGCAATCTGATGTAATGGTGTCCCTCTCTGTCCTATGTCCTCTCCCATGTCACCTACACAAACTGTTTTATGTCACAAGTCTTCCAATCCCTGTGCACTATTTTTTTTAAACAGGTGAAGGCTCAAGCAATATTGTGAACAATACTGTAAACTACATGAATTATGAATTACATTCTCTGTGGGTTTTAAAATATATATTACCCCCCTTTAAGTTCAGCTTTAGTCATATTTGGTAAGGTGGATCACTTTTTCATATTTACATTCAATTTAATATTTGATCTCTTGCTGAGTGACTATTAAAGACCAAACAAGTCTTAAATACAAAATATCTTTTCTTGCTTTAATTGCGGTATGACAAATGTAAAGTACACATATATGAAGTATACAAATCAAAGATTTTGCCAGGCATGGTGGTACACGCCTTTAATCCCAGCACTCGGGAGGCAGAGGCAGGTGGATCTCTGTGAGTTCAAGACCAGCCTGGTCTACAAAGGGAGTTGAGGCCAGCTGGTACTACAAAAGAGACCCTTTCAAAAATACCAAAAAAAAAAAAAAAATTAAAGATTTTTTTCCTCAAACACGCAGAACTATGTTAGGAATTTGGACACTAGATTTAAAGCATTTCTAGCACCTAGAACACTGCCTTTAGCACCTTTCCAGGTATTAAAACCACGTTCTGGTTACTATATCCACAGGCTAATTTCGATGGCTTTTGAATGTCCCCAAAGGTATATATTCTTTGTTTTTTACTTTGTCCACTGACTAGTACATCTGTGGAATCTATGTATTGATTAAAAAAAAAACTACATACTTATCCTTGTGATATTGGTGATTGCTCACATGTGGAAAAAGAGAAAGGAAACCAAGTAGAAGAATCCAGAGGATATGGTGGAACACAGTGAGAGGGAAAGGCCTTGTGAAAAGGTCATTTGCAAAGAAGAGATCTTAGAGACAAAGTGAAACAATAGAATTAATATTTTATTTTTATTCTTTTCAAAAGACTGTTTTTTTCTTTCCAAAACATGTTTAGGGATTCACATTTTAACAGTAGAGTTATATGCAGGTAAATAAAAAATATTACTTTACATTCCTACATTACATAGCAAGTTGATAAGTAACATCAGGTATTATATTTACTAAAAAAGAAAGAAAAAAATTATTCAGTTTGCCTTACAAATAAAGATTTGGTGCTAGGATCCACAAATGAGGGACACCATATGTCCTTAGTTTTTCTGGGACTGTATTACTTCACTTAGCCTAATGGCTTCTGGTCCTGTCCATTAAACTGCAAAGTTCATGATGTCATCTTTCTTTACTGCTGCAAAGAATTCCATTGTGTAGATGTACCACATTTTCTAAAGGACTTTTTTAAGCGCGCACGTGTGTGTGTGTGCGCGCGCGCGCACGCGCACACACACACACACATGCACACATGTACCCATGTCTACTGAGGCCAGAAGAGGTTGCTGGATCACCTGGAGATGAAGTTACAGGTGCTTGTGAGGCCCTCAACATGGGTGTTGAGAAATGAACTTGAGTCTTATGGAAGACCAGCCACTAAGCCATCCCTCCACTCCCAAGATGTAACATTTCAATAATAACAAAACTAATCTTCCTTGATGCCCTACAATGTACCAGACACTGTGCTGAGAGTGTCCATTCATCATGAAATCTAAATCCTTCCTCTGTTCTGCAAGGCACCAGCAGATCATCCTCATATCACAGATTGTAAGCCAATACTCGGAAAGGAAAAAAATTCACCTCAAGTTGTACAGAACCCAAAACAGCTTCTCATCCAAATTTATTTAGTCTTAATCTGACTTCAAAGTCAGCCCATGTTTTTTTTAGTATCCACTATGCTTGAGGGATGGAGAACAGTGTTCTATTATATAAATGCTATTAATTCATATAAACCCAAATGAACTGAATAATGTATAAGGTACAAACCAATTCTGCATCAGTATCCATATTCAGCATACCAAGACAAATATTTTCAGCTGTAGACTGGCAAGACACAGGCAAAGAGAATTTTAAGTAAGCTTTTTCATTCTTTATCCCTCCTCCCTATTAATTATGCCATTGAACTTTTGGTTCTCAACACGAGTGCACTGAACTTGGAAAATTCCTGGCAGATCAAGACTTGCCTAAGAAAAAAAGTCAAAACAAAACAAGAAAAGGCAAGAAAGAAGTAGAAGATAGAGAGATGATCTGTTTCCAGTTTGGAAAGATCATAATGTTTTTATTGCAGTCAAGGTAGTAGGTAAACTGAATTCGAGCGGCAGAGGGAAAGTAGTCTAGGGGATGGAGCTTCAGGGGATGGAGCTTCAGGGAGAGAAGACCGTCAGTCTCTGGATGCAAATACTGCCCTGTGAAATGGAGTATTGCACAGGCCCCCTTTGCTCAAGGGTCCCTAACCCTCCATGTCCTGTCTCAAAAGAGGAATCCTACCTCTCTTTAGAAATTCTAGCACTGTCACAAAGACAAAGGAGAGTCCATTTCAGTCCAGAACCAATAAGCTTCAAATCTTTGCTAAAGCCCAGGCCTGACTGACGTTCACTTTTATTTTTTATTTTTTTTATTTTTTGAGGCACCAGAGCTTTCTTTTTTTATATTTTTATTTTTATTACTTTTTTTTTAATTTAATTTTTATTGATGGTTTGTGCATTTCGTACATCATTTTCCAATTTAGATCAGGCATATTTCCCTTTCCCTTTCCCTTCCCCCCC
>VZQC01011697.1:907408-917976 GCA_009823505.1 Rhizomys pruinosus
AAAAAAAAAAAAAAAAAAAAAAAAAAAAAAAGAGGCAGAGGAAGTAGCATCAAGAATTCAAGACTTGGCTACATAGCAAGTTCGATTCCAGCCCAGTCTACAAACCAAAAATAAAAAAAAGTTAAGTGTAATTCTAAAGTTAAGTGCAAGCATGCTTATCATCACAATATCTGTAATAGATACTCAATTATAACCCACTATGGAGACATATTTAAGTCATATACAGAACTACTAACAGAATATGGAATGCTAGTCAATATTCTTTGGTAAAGAGTATACAATAATAGGAGAAATACAACATAAATGTCAGGAGAAATAAAGAATCCAATTTATATATACACTACTGTTCAAGAATGTCTTTAAAGCTTACATGTGGGGGAAATCTTAAGAAATGCATCAAAATGATAGCAGTAGTTATCTTTGGGTAATGGCACGAAACAATTATTTTTCTTTATCTTTCTGTACTTTGCCATCCATATTTTCTTTAATAACAATAGATTTCATAGTGAAAATAATAAATATAAAAATCTGTAAATATTTTTTAAAGCCAGAGCTATGAACAAACCAAGTGAATACATTTTAATAAGAACAAATGGGAAAATCTGGGATAAGGGTTTCTAAAAATGCCAAGTTTAGGACTGGAGCAACGGAACTTAAGAAAAGTTCCTATAAGATTAAAAAAAAAAAAAAAAAGAAGAAGACTAAGAAATTAACGGAGTGGAAATTTGTTATGAGCCAACACTGACATGTACGGCTGAGGGAAAAAGATAGCCATAATATCAACTCTGTCCGGCTTTCTTAATAGAATTTGTATGCAAAACAAAGACAGCAATAATATCCCCCTTGTGTTAGACAGGTTGGACTCTATATAGAAGTATTATATTCAAGCTTTGAGTTTCAGCTTTAAAAAGTTATTGAAAACTGGAGAGCAGCCAGCAGCATGAGACATCATCAGCAGTACAGCACAGAGCACTGGTTCCCACACTCTGGCTGCATTAGAATCTCCTGGAGTGCTGATTACACTATAGGTTCCTGCATCCCTTCCTCAATTTTCATCCCATAGAACTGATGTGGGTCTATGTATGTATTTCTAGCTAGCTTCTAGGTGGTAACAATCCTGATGCTCTGAAGACCATGCTTGGAGATGCACTACAAACAGGATGAAAGTGGACTGTGCAAACGGACCACCAGGAACAAAGTCTCAACTTTTCTACCAACTAGCTAGGTGATCATGGGCAAGCTTCTGACCCTCTCTTCACTTCAAATTCTTCATCTGCAAAAAGAAATACTTGTAGGTTCCTCATAGTGATGCTACAATATTGAAGTGCCGTTAATAGTCTCAAGGCTATAGCTTGGCATATAATAATGCTTATCCGTTTTATATGAGGAACACAAAAGATTTTCATGTGAAATAGAAAAACACTATGGAGTCTTTACAAATTATGAGAGCTTCTATGTAGAAACTCTGATCTGCCTAGCTCTTAAGCAGTCATGTGGAATCAAGGGACAGAAGGGATCAAGAAGGAGCCTTCAGATCTCCTAGATCATTTGGCAGATAGAACATCATGAAGTAGGTGGCCTGTGTGGGTTTTGAGTGTCCCAACTCGCTCATTCTCACAGTAGAGATGGTAGCAAAGAATCCCTGTGAGGAGCAAAAAACTCCACAAAGGCCAGCCAGTTCTATTAACTCAGCCTCGGTAAAAAGAAATTGCCACCTGCAGTCACGCAGAGTTCCATCGACATCAGCATCCTCTAAGACCTCATCGGGAATTCCAATGCCTGGCAGCCTAGACTCATTGAAGCAGATGCCGTGGACATGAGGCTACAGTTTGTTTCAATGAGCCTTCCTGGTAGTGCTGATCCATGCTCAGGTATGAGATGAATGACCTAAACTTATAGGCATGTGCAACCTTTGATACACCATTGTCACCTACAACATTCACAGTCAAGAACCAGACAATGAAAGTTACACACACACACACACACACACACTTTATAATATTTTAAGTAAAGATATCATGTTGGCCTGCATTTATAGCTCCCCTTGGCCACATGCAGCCACAGTCTGGCCGTGCCTGGCAGTCCCCTCAAACAGCAATTCCATGAGGCTCTCAACATGCAAACTCACTCCCATAGAGTATCACAGAGAATAGATGCACACTCCTACCTCTACAACTTGTGGGAGTTTTCATGATACAAACGCACATGTCTACATGTGTATCTATCTCCAAAGATAATAGTGGATTAATTCACAAACAGGAGATTTAAAGTCCAGAGAAAAGTAATTACCTCTGCACCACCCTCTCAGCAGGGGCTGCTCTCAAGTATACCCGCCCCTCTACCCCCCAGAGAGAGTATGGGGAGGAAGCAGCAGTACTGGGAGGTGGAGCAACTGAGAGACCAATGGCCTCACCTTACCCACCTTCCCAATCCTTAGGAAAGCCCAGTGACCCAATCTCACGAAGGAGTCCTACTTCCCCCTTCTGCTCTCAGCCACTCCAAAGAAAGCCTTCCCAAGCCCCAAGGACGACCATTTGGAGGAAGCAGCTGACAAAGCAGAGAGCCCTTTTCACTGCCCTGGCAGGCTCCTAAATACTTCAGAGTACTGACTCCTTCGATCTTCACTAACATCTGAAGCGGGCACTGATTGCACCACTTTACAGATGTGAACAGTGAGTGGGGAGAGGTCTCCTGGGTCCTGGGGAGCAGAGTGGAAGTCTAATCTAGTCAGCCTTTATGTCACTCACACTCCTCCATACTCTCCTTCCCAAGGAGAGCAGTGAGGTAAAGAGGTAGAAGGAAGACAAAGGAGGGAGCCCGAACAAGGATGCACTTTGCATGCTATTTTGTCCTTCGATGTCCCTGTTGAGCACTGGGAATAGACACAGGAAGTAGGGTGACTGCATTCTGAAGCAGTTCTCCAAATACACTGGAACCCATGACAGGGATGGATCAGAGACACTCTGAATAAACGCTTTCCTCTCCAAAGTTAAACGTACCATACAACGCAGCAGGAGTGAAGTTACCAAAGAAAAGGAACTGCTGGGCACCGTTGTTCTGATCAGCAAGGGAGGAAGAGCTCAGGATACTTGCTCTACCCATGGGCTGCAACGTCATGAACAGTGACAGGGTCAGGGACATGACAGAAGAAAGGAAAGGCTAGAGTAAGCACCCCTGAAGTAAAGCATCTTGAGGCACGCCATGCCTGGGTTCCTTAAAGCCCCCTCGTCTAAGCTCTCAGGACCACTTTGCATCGTTCTTACTAAATAACCATTCCCTACCAGCTTTACACCCACAGCATTCCTATATCATCCTAAAAGTATGAAGATCCTTGCTGAAGAGGACAGGGACCAGAGCTGATAAGCCCCCTGTCAGAATGTGCAACTCCCAGCCCAGCACCTGGCATGCTCTGGGTGTGCTGCAAATGCCTGTGCAATTGGGTTTGCTGGGAGAATGCCTACATCCAGGTGCAATGAAATGCTTTGTCACCAAAAGACAAAGAAGCATGAGAATGGTACAAATCCAGATGCTGCATCCTCATCCAGGGATCCCCGGAGCAAAACCTAAGACAAATATTCAGGTGCACGAGCTTTGATTGGGAGGTGATAGAAACACCAGGAGGGATGTGAGGAAGTAAGAGGAAAAAGGAAGACGCAACAAAGGGCATTTTTGCCAGGAAGCTCCATCCCAGTGGGGAAGCCCCAGGAGCCAGTGTAGAAAACCTGAGAGGCAGAAGGGAGCAAGGGCAGGGGCAGAAACCCTGACAGCAATTGTTGGCTGAGGGCTGCTGAGGAGCACATAGCAAGGCTTCTGAATGCTGGGCCACTCAAAGCAGGCTCCAGTGAGAAAAGAAAACCCTTGCGCAGAATGCAGGCGCCTGTAGTTGGAATTCAGACTGGTAGGCAGTGAGGTAGTATAGAAGTGGGGGAGGGTCCCAGCTTTATGTGCATCAGAATCACCTGGACTTACTCTACCCCTGGATCTTCTTAAGTTCAAAGTGTAGAGATTCGTCCGGCTTACAAGTTTCTAGGTGCCTGAGGCCTGGAACCACAACTGGGGAAGCCCAGGCTGAGCTGGTAATGAGGGGGTGGGAGGAGTCATGACGGGTCCAAGCAGACAACACGCTTGTGTGAAATGTAATGCCTAGGAATAGCAGGCTTTAGTGGCAAAGGCAAAGAGGTGAGGTACACTCTGTTTTGTTCTCTGCAATCGAATCCTTCCCTCCTCATTCAAAGCCTGTGCGTGGGAGTCACATGCCTGCGGAGTTGGGAACACGCAGGAGAGTTCTCTGCACCTGCTGTGGCCAAGGCTACCCCCTCACAATACCCACAGCACGCTGCCTCCCCATGTGCTCTGTTCTGATATTTTCTCCCTGGACATGGCCTGACAAGCTTAGATTCCCCAGTGCAAAGAGCACAAGGAAGCAGTTCAGCAGGGATGCAGCTTTGAGCTACATAATTGAATTCAGCTGGGGACCCGTCTGAGCCTCTCTCAGGACACTGCTCCTCCTGGTCTGACTCAGAGCTGCCCGGGTAGCCAAAGGCAGACCTAAGTCCCTTCCAGCCTAGCTTCAGAATCATTATGCAGTGACCTTGACAGCCACCTCCTCTGCTCTGGAAAAGGTGAATCCTCCAGCAGACTCCCCCAAATCATTTGATTATCCCTTTATGCTTATTCAACGGCTATAATAACCAGAAAAATAACAGGCCTCCTTGTCCTGTGTTGCTTGTTTAAAATAAGAGCAAATCCTTACAGGGAACAGAGAATCCTAAACAAAAATTGATGCTTATTTCCAAATATTAAATTTCCACTTGAAACCCGACACAGTGGGTTTCAAAACACAAAAGCCCCCATGACCTCTCAAGAGATAAGCAGAAAAAAGGCAGGGAGACAGAGATAACAAATTTACCCTTCAAGGAAGCAGAGACATCCTCATTTATCTTTTACAGTGATCAGCCCTAGCCAAGAGTACAGCAAAGCCACATCCACACACCTCCATCTTGAGACGGGGTCACTGCCACAAAAGCCAAGAGGTTAGGACCTCAGACCACTGAGTATCTCAGTCTTCCCCCACCACTCAGTTCGGGAGGTTGATCACGAAGGCAGGCTGAGGGAAATACCTCTTAGGAGGCGCTTTAATTAGCTGCAGTCCGGAGCTTCATGGTGAGGGAAAGAAAAGCTTTAGGCCCCTCACAAATCAGAACATTTTTTCAGCTTTCCCAACGGGTTGCCAAGTGACTCAGCATTGGCCCAGTGTGGGCACTATTATTGATGAGAAATCTTCCGCCTGGGTGATATACTGCATACAACACATGCCCAAAGAACAGTGCCAAGTCATACCAGGAAGAGAAGGCGAATCATTCACCTCCACTTCAAATGCAGGCAAATCCTTTCTTAATGCAGGGGTTACTCCGTATCAGAAAAACAAAGCCCATAGATAGTCAGAGATTTCCATCTAATATTCAAGGAATTATTAGGCAGAGTCTCTCCTTTCTTGTGGACTATTAAAAGGCAATCAAATTGAGGACATCAAAGGAAAAGGGCAAGAAAAAAACAATTTTTCAAAAGCAGCCCCAGGGTAAAAAGCTGCACAAAAGCCTTCAGCTTCTGCCTTCTTTGCTAGTACTATGAGCTCCACCTAGAGGTCATTTCTAGAATTGCAACTCAATTCAATTTCGGCAAAGAAAATATATTTTTTTCTGGGGTCCAGGGCCGGTCTTGCCTAGGAGAACTGCTAGAGATTCTTGAACAACATCCCTGTTTCTTGACTTTCATTAAAGAAACTGCTCTGAACCTTTAGATACAAGATAGATTCGGAGACCCTAATAAGATCCAGTAGGACAATTGCCTTTGATATTTATACCTGTTGAGGAACTAGCAGAGTTCCTGGCAGACTGAACTCAGCTCAAAGAAACCAGACTGTTCAAAGAATACTTTTAGAAGAGAAAGTGACAGTTCTGGTTGAAATAAAACAGAAGAATGGAGAGCAATGCAGAGGGCGAATAGGAACATATCTAATATTAGAAGGACTGAGAAAATAGTTCTCCTTCAAGAAGGACCCATGGGCCACTTGCTTAGAGGACCCAGCAGTAAGGCAACCTTCTCCCTTATGCAAGTCAAACTATCTCTCTGAGGTGATCTTAATCCAGTTGTCTCAAAAACTGGCTACAGATTCCTAAATATTTATAACATTCTCTCTCTCTCTCTCCTCTCCTCTCTCTCTCTCTCTCTCTCTCTCTCTCTCTCTCTCTCTCTCTGTCTCTCTCTCTCTGTCTCTCCCTCCCTCTCCATCTCTTTCTCCATACCCCTCCCCCAATTCCAATGATCCTGTGCTAACTGATAAATGCATGCCTCAATTCGTGGGGGCTCAGGTTACTACAAAGAGCTCTTAATACACAGAGGGCCCAACTGTCCAGTGCAAGACACATCCTGTCCCACATATCACAAGCTAGCTCTGCAAATAAATCAAGCCTTCAAGAAGCAACAATGTGTTGGTGCCAAAAGTTTCATCTACCATATGGAGAGTTTCCCCTCACAGCCTGTGTGCTCCTGCCTCCTTCAGCCTGGGCCTTACATGACCTAAAACAGCTTTGACAGATCCTGGAGGGAGAAAAATAAACTCAGAATTACCCTTTGTTTTCTTCCAGCAGCACTGCTGCTCAAGGTCTGTCTTCACTGCAAACACTGATCTGCCTTTTCATTCCCGTTGACAAAAATATCTATGGCAAGGTTTATCCACCTCGGGAGTATTAAAACTCTAGATTTTGTTAAACTAGATATTCCCATTCGACATCCCTAAGCATTCTTACAGTGATAACCCCTTTGTTTCCTAACTATAAGGCAAAAATACCGATGCTCAGGATGATTCAGGGCAGCATGCCTAACGACAACAGTCACAGACCTCAGTCTTGATGCACTAAAGCAGACAGTTGTAGTGAGGGGCCCTGCAAGTGCCAATCATGTCCGCATCCCATGGGTAGCTGCTCTCATCAGGAAGGTACCATAAACCCTCTAGAAGAACTGCTCTGAATTTCAGAATCTCCCCACTACCAAGTGGCATCCATGGGGAGTATAGCAGGTGTATTCTCCCCATTCGGGTTCCAGTTCCAGAAGAACACTGAATTCAAGATGGGCCCCTTTGTTATTTTTAAACAACACAGTCTTTTCTCTTGTTACATAGAATCAGAAATTTTGACAAGGCCTAGCCAAGATCCACATGTGTCAGGAACTATTTGGAGGATTACTCCACAATGGTCTGCCACTCATGTGCAGTTTATAAGCAGGCTCTTTGGGCCATTTGTGGAAAATGATGAGTTACAAAGTAGATCTGCTTCATTACAGGAAAATACTTGCCTCAGGACATTTGCACACATCATGCACAGAAGAGAAGGACACATGGCCAATATGGGGTTTTCTTCTTTGCATCTTCAGGGCTCTTCTGCCAGCTGCTTCCCATGACTCCCTACTGCTCTACATTCTGCCATATCCAATGATGGTTTATAGCAAAATTCACTAGGCAGTGAGCCATGTGGCTCTTACAGACAGCAATTAAGAGAGAAGGAAAGGCTGAATTGCACGGCCTTTGAAAATGCAGTTAGAGAAAGAACAAGTCAGATCTTATTTTCTGTTATCTCCTGGTGATGAAATCTGTATGCTCATCCAAAGCGTACATCTACCTCTGGGGTCATCTGGAGCCAACAGTTCAGTCAATAGAAAAATCAACTCCACAGTCAATGACCAGCATGAAAATCCATTCAATAGAAAGTAGTATTTTTTTTTCATCAAAAGGAATCCTTACCTTTTCTTTGGCTTTCCTTTTTGTCCCTCCATCCATCCACTCATTTTCTTTCTCCAGCATGTCAATAAATGCCCAGCGAACACCCTCTATCAGTTCTTCCATCTGTAAGAAAATACCCAAAGAAGTCCATCAAAGCCAGAAATATCAGACAAGGTTTCTTGGACACAAATTAGGTTGTAAGAAAACTTTTTTTTCAGCTCAACTCCATGCTCTGACAACATCTTTTTCTCAGCATTAGAAGCTATCTAGCCATTCCTTTCTGTGAGAATAATCTGATGGTCCAGCTTTGAAAGACTTACACACAGTGTGGGGTTGAGCGGGAAGGGGATTTGCCAATATTTATGACTAGCAACTTGCTTGCATGTAACTGCTAACTTAGTCCATCCTTGGTGAAATCATAACCAGTTCTGATACTGTGAGAGGGACTGGGGAATGCAGCTCGGTAGTAGAATGCTTGCCTAACAGGTGCAAGGCCTTGGATTCCACCCTCAACATGGCATCAAAAATGGGTGTACTGGGATGTGAGAGTGCCAAACAAAGGCACAGACTGTATATTTCCTAAAGGCATTGCCAAGAAAGTGAGCAACGATTTGAAAGGGTACTGTTAATAGAGAGATACTGCTGGCACCCGCCAGAGCAGCTGAAGCACAGGGTGCGGGCCCGCGTGTCAGCCAGGAGGATCTTCAGAGTTGAGGGTTCAATCTGTAGCCTGCCTTGCATAGAGGCTGCACAAGGGCAAGACTGATGGTTGTTTGGGCTTGCCAAGGAGGAATGTTCAAACACTTCCTTAAGGAAAACATGTCATCTTTTTTTTTTAATTTTATTTATTTCTGTATGTGTATGAATGTACTGTCTGCATGCAAGTTTATGCACCCATGTCGTGCAATGCCGTGGAGGTCAGAAGAGGGTGTCGGATTCCCCTGGAACTGGAGCTCTCCTGGAACTGGAGTTACAGACGGTTCTCGGCCGCTATGTGGGTGCTGGGGATCGAACCCCGGTCCTCTGTAAGAGCGGTGGGCACTCTTAACCACTAGGCCATCTTTCCAACCCCATGTCATCTTTATTTAAAAAAAAAAAAACCTCCAATACAGGTGATATGTGTATGTATGTATATATGTATGTATTTATGTATGTATATATATAGCTATGTATACNATATATATATATATATATATATATATAACTCTGTATATATATTGAAGTAATACAAGTTAGAGAGAACAACAATGACAAAAGAACTAGAAAAAAACTCTGGAAAGATTAAAAAAAAAGATGCAAGACATGTATGGCAGAGTGCAGGAACTCAGGTGGGGGGCACGGAAAGGGAAGTGGCTCTAAATTGGATTGAGAAATGATGTATGATGTATGAAAAAGTTTAATAACAATAAAAAAATAGAGAGATAAACCAGAAGAGCCAGCAACCCAAAGGACATCATGCCAACATGAATATGAATTCTGTCAGGACCCAGTCTCTCCAAATTTAGTGCCACTGGTGAAACCAAATACTTGGAAGTGCTGTAAAAGGCCTATTTTCACAAGTGTTTAAAGAATGAGACAACATCCATGTTGAGGACCAATTTGCTTTGCTAACAAACTCCGCTGACACTAACAGCAGGGAAGACTAGAAAAGACATACACTGGTTCAGTGCTATGAGGAACCCTTGCTGTGTATGGGTGTATACCTCAGAATCCCTCCTCAATAGGATGCTCAAGAATAAACAAACCCTGAGGTCTAGCCTCAGGATTACATTTAAATTTGAGATCATGGGGGTACAAATCAATTGTTAATGATATTTCTAGATGTAAAAGATTCTAAATGTTCCCTTTGTCGTACAAGGAATTGTCAGCATGAAACTTACTCCAAATAATTTCTTTCTGTTTAATAAGTTTTCAGCTATGTTTTCAGTTCAATAACAGTTGTGAGGGAAGCAGAGCTGTAAATCAGTGGGCTGAGTTCCATCGTATGTAAATAAGAACAAACAGCAGATGGAAAGGGGGGAGCTTCACAGCTATTTCTTCCCAACTTAGTAAAAACATTAAAAGGAAGAGAAACTTCAATTTGGGATCAGGGCATGAGAAAAAAATTGAAATGATCAGAGAGCAGAAGTTCTTTAAAAAGAATTAAGTCAGTACTTCTCAACCTTGTTTGTGCAGTGGGATCTCTGGGAGGTTGTTTTTTTTTGTTTTGTTTTGTTTTTTGTTTTTATTTTTTAAGATTAAGAGCCAGAGGTGGTAAAAAAAAAAAATACAAGGAAATCATGTTGTCTGGATGCCAGAGGGTAGTTGCACATATGAACCCACAGCCTTTATGACAGCATGTAAATGCAAGCCAGACAGGGGCCCAAAATGTATTGGAGAGATAAGCGGGAAACCCCAGTCCCACCTGAGGATCTACTAGCAATTGATAGCTGCTGGGAGAGGAGGAGTCCGTTGTTTTCCTTACCAGTGTGGCACCTGGTAGATAGACCCACACCCAAGAGCATTTACAAAACACAGATTAGACTCAATAGGCCTTGAAAAAGGACAAATAATAATAGAGGTCATGAAGTGGTGGTGGAGTAGTAACCTGGGGATAGAGATGCACGGAGAGTCTGAATATGATCAAAATACCTTGTAGGAAGCTGGACGTGGTAGCGCGTGCCTTTAATCCTAGCACTTGGGAGGCAGAGGCAGGCGGATCTTTGTGAGTTCAAGGCCAGCCTGGTCTACAGAGTGAGTTCCAGGACAGTTGGGGCTACAGGGAGACCCTGTCTCAAAAAGACCAAAAAAA
>VZQC01011697.1:918019-992418 GCA_009823505.1 Rhizomys pruinosus
AAAAAAAAAAAAAAAAAAAAAAAAAACTTGTACGAAATTCTCAAAGAAATTCTCAATAAAAATGTTTTTTAACTCCTGACAAATAGTGATATTTTTTTTAAATAAAATAAAGCAACCTGAAGCTCTGGGAGTTTGAGGGGATTTCTTGTTGTTGGAGTTTTTATCCCCTTTGGTGTTTTTGAGACAAGGTCTCCATGTAGCCCCAGCTGGCCTGGAACTAGCTCTGTAGACCAGGTTGACCTTGAACTCACAGAGATCCTCCTGCCTCTGCCTCCTGAGTGCTGGGATTAAAGGCATGCACCACCATGCCCAGCAGACACTGGAGGCTTTTAAGGCTTACGAGGCATTTCTAATGTAAGCCAGGGTTCAATATCTTGAGTGTCCAGGGGAAACCATTATTTTACAAATAAGGAAATTCAAAGCTGCTCAGGTTCATGCAAGCGGTAAGGGTCAGAGTCAGGCCTGACCACAGAGCTGAAATGCAACTGTGAGTGCAGGGCTTCTGGAAACCACAAAGATGGGCTCCATAAATCAGAGAGAAATGCCAGGGAACTGAAAGGTAATCAACAGAAAAAAAAAGCAGAAGTTGTCATTTCCAATAGAAAACCCCCATAAAAGACTGTGGAAATCAGAAGGAAATCTCCAGAAACTACATCTCGTGACTACGTAGTCATCAGAACCCCTAAATCTTTGAGTTCATCCAGTAGCAATACACAATGGGCCAGCATATCACCTGCATGCAGAAAGAGGAAGGCGATCTTCCAAATCAGAGAGGGACATCAGGGATGGAAAGAGGTGAATCGATTTATTTGAGAGATTTCGTGACCAAAGGAGTAGACCCAGGAGATTCCTAACACATGAGGACCTGAAAAAATCAAGGAGTCCGGGAATCGTAGGCTACAAGCAGGGACAAGGCAGTGGATAGTGGCTGAGATTTGGCAGAGATCGAGACGCGAACCACAGTGAGGTGAGGAGCATGGGGAAGTGTACACAGCAGAGCTATACAATCCAGTTGAGAAGCTTATCTGTGGAAGAAAGAAAGCAAAGACAGGAGAGAAATGAAGGTACGGTTAAGGGAGGAGTCTGAGTGTTAGGTTTGTGCCAATGTTTGCCAATGTTTTGTTGGTGCTGCTGCTACTGTTGGATGTGTGAAATACCTATGCTTCAACACCAATGGAAAGGATCCTTTGAGAAAAAATGACCAAAAGTATGGAAGAGGCCATAAATGATCTCCGAGAGGACAGAAGGGAAGAGGAAATTCAGGGACTTTATGGAAAGATTTGCCTCAGACATAAGGCAGAATTCCAAAAGGAAGAAAGGATGAATGGGCAGGAGACTCCAGATTAGAGGGCAAAAAGGTTGAAGGATGAATGGGCAGGAGACTCCAGATTAGAGGACAAAAAGGTTGAAGGATGAATGGGCAGGAGACTCCAGATTAGAGTGCAAAAAGGTTGAAGTATGAATGGGCAGGAGACTCCAGATTAGAGGACAAAAAGGTTGAAGGATGAATGGGCAGGAGACTCCAGATTAGAGGGCAAAAAGGTTGAAGGAGCCCTCATATCATTTCGCCTTCTCTCCACAAAACAGGATTGACATGTACAAAGAAGGCTTCTCTAGAAAAAACATTCTATCCTTTCACACATGGCCATATACACCTGGCAGAATGAGTAGACTGGGAGGAAAAGGGGATCATATATGCATAAAGGAACGAGCAGTAAGAGCTCTCCTCTCAGCACTCCGGCCAGCATGCTGCAGTAATAGAAGTACCAAACAAATAAGCAAAAAGCTAAACATCCCTGAGGAAAATATTTATTTAGACTAAGATGCATGAAAACTATCATTTCATTATGGTTTAATCAATCAAATGAAAGAAAATAAGCACTGTCCAAGTCAAAGCGATCTTTGGCAAATTTTTCTTGTTTTTGGATTTCTACTTTCAATGTTAAGGTCATTTTACCCCTTGTTCTGTTCCGGGGCATTTTAATCAAGTACACAATTTTTATGAAAATAGTTCTGAGTGCTTTTAAACAGTTCTTAAGCAGCTGGTTTCATAGGCACCATCCAGGCCATTCCTAAGCATTATAATGGCTATCAAGTTCATTAAATGCTTAAGAATTGTCTACAGGTTTTTCAAGCTCTTTTGTCTGTAACCTGCTGATTGGCATTCCAAATGGAACTATGCTGGGAGGCAAACTGATTTCAGCTCATTGTCTGGATGAAGAATGACAAATAGTTTACTTATGCAGCTTCCTCCCCCACCCACCCACCTCCACCACATCTGTCTTCACTAAATCAATACTTTGATAACTCACTCTCTTTGTGACTTTCATCTATGCCAAAATGTAAGGAAATCACTTTGCTTTTAGTTTTCCCATGAGCCTTGCTTGCTGTCTTTGCCCTTGTGTCAGCCCATCTTAAATTCCCAATCTCTCTCTCTCTCTCTCTCTCTCTCTCTCTCTCTCTCTCTCTCTCTCTCTTTCCTGTACAGATTTACTATATATTATTTTCTGGGAAATGGTGCTGAACTACCCCAGCAGCAGACTTCAAGAACAAGAGAAATCTTTGAAGGTGACTAATTTCATGGTTGCTCTGCCAATGCAAATACAAGAATTAATAATTTTAGCATGCTAGAACTAGCAAGATAAATCACTAAACACTTCTGATTTTTATCTTTAAACCACTCTACAAAGTCACATAATAGTAATGCCTTCAGTCAAGTCATATTCCCTGAGACAGCAAAAGCCTGGCATAATTTTTAAATAAGGGGGGAAAGAGAAATAATGTTTCTTCCCCAAACCTTGACCTAATGCTCTAACCAGCTATCGTATAGCATTAATGGAAATCACTTAAATTAAGAGTCAACAGGTTAAGTTATCCACTCAAAGTGTTTACTTAGAGTCAAAGACCAAATTGTAACATATAAGAATTAACTAAAATGCTTTGAGAAAAACTTACAACATTCAGGGTAAAGGCCCTCCAGGTAAAACATTTGGCCAAGTATCTGTTTGTTTCAGATTTTATGAATCAATACTGAAAATATAGTTTATTGGTTGGTCTATGGCAATTATTAGTTCTTTCTTTCAGCCATGATTATTTAAAAGTAGACTCTTCTACTCGGGAGGCAGAGGCAGGTGGTTCTTTGTGCGTTCAAGGCCAGCCTGATCAATGGAGTGAGTTCCAGGTCAGCTGGGGCTACAGGGAGACGCTGTCTCAAAAAGACAAAAAAAGTAGACTCTTCATTTTTGTACCCCAGGTTTTGGTCATAATATCCTACATCAAACACTAGAAAGCTGCACGTGTATATATGTCCTTGTCATGCTTCCATCCTGAGCTTTGAAAAATGGGACCTTCCTATCTTTTCCTCCCTACTTCATTTTCCTTCTCACTTTACCTTTTCTCCCTTTATACATAGGAAATTTTCCTTTAATATAAATGGATAAGAATGGTGAATAGTAATTCCTTTGAAGGAACATATTCCAACAGTGCTTTGTGGTGAGGGGATTTAGGTTACCCCATGATCAAATCTTTGTTTTATCAAATCTTTGTTTCTGGCTGTAGAAAAATCCTACAAAGCCAACTTAAAGACTGTCTCATGCCCATGAATCCCAAACACTTAAACTCATACTGATGTCTTGGTTACTTCTTGTGGTTCTGTCAGGCTTGTAATCAGAATGTTGAGAATATGTGTGATTGCTTTTCCATGACTCAGATCAATGAGAACATAGATATATAAGAAAATAGGTGCCCTGCAAATTAAAAACTCTGTCATTTTTTTTTAATTTTGTGCAGTAATGACTTTTATAAAATGCACAGAATCTGGACTAATGACTTTTAATTAACCTTGGCAAATTCAATGAACCATGTGCCTTGTGGAATTTCCTAGGAGCTTCAATTTGGTATTCCATCCAAAAAGAGAATGAAAGACTGTGAGTATGCTTGAGAATCAACAAGTCAAAGCACTGAGAGACAGTGTGCCCATCTTCACTGAACACAGTGAAGATTGAGAAGGACACTTGATATTGGATGAATGAGAGATTCTAGAAGTAGAGATGAAAAGCCAGGATGGTCTGTCAAGATAACGGGGAGTCCAAACTTGTACTTCCCAAATGAAGCTTGGAAAACCAGCTTGAATAAAAATGTGAGGCCTGGGGCTGGAGAGATGGCTTAGCGGTTAAGAGCGCCAACTGCTGTTGCAGAGGACCTGGGTTCGATCCCCAGCACCCACATGGTGGCTGAGAACCGTATTTAACTCTAGTTCCAGGGGAATCTGACACCCTCTTCTGACCTCCACGGCATTGTACGACACAGGTGCACAAACGTACATGCAGACAGTACATTCATACACATACGAAAATAAATTTTTAAAACTTTAAAAAAAAATCTGAGGCCTGACTCAGGAGCGAAGTTCCAGGAAACAGAAAGTTCTGAGAAGTATTTTAGAGAATGGGTGAGTGTCATCCAAGTGACAACCCACTCTTTAAAACTGCATTTAATGTGGGCTGGAGAGATAGCCCAGCAGTTAAGAGCACCAACTGCTCTTGCAGAGGACCCGGGTTCGATCCCCAGCACCCACATGGCGGCTAAGAACCGTCTGTAACTCCAATTCCAGGAGAACTCCAGTTCCAGGGGAATCCGACACCCTCTTCTGACCTCCGAAGCATTGCACGACAAGGGTGCACAAACCTACATGCAGACAGTACATTCATACACATACAAAAATAAATAAAAATTTAAAAAATAAAAATAAAAAAAATAAAACTGCATTTAAGAGTCAAACTTTTTTGTTCAGGTAATTGTAATGATGGTGTAGTAAGCCACAATTTTGTATCTCATGTATGATTTTACATGATGATTTTATGTCTCATGTCTATACTTAGTATTAGTATGCAACAGATTCTCAGTAAAGACAAATCCCTTCAGGATTTTCAAACTCTGTACACCTTTAATCCTAGCACTCAGGAGGCAAAAGCAGGTGGATCTCTGTGAGGTCAAGGCCAGCCTGGTCTACATAGCAAGCTCCAGGCTAGCTGGGACTAAAGGGAGACCCTGTCTCAAAAAGACCAAAAAAAAAAAAAAAAGTGTTAGCTCGAACAACTAGCAAGAGAAAGAAAACACAAACAGGATACTACGAAGAACTAAAATTATCCCTCCTTGTAGATGATTTTATACACAGAGAAACCTAAAGATTCCACAAAACAGCCAAAAGAAATAGTAAATTCAGTAGTGACAAGATATAAAATAAATGCACAAAAATCAATAGTACTTCATACCTCAACAAAATTGATGAGAAATTATAAAAGCAACTCTATTCACAATCACTAAAAATTAAAATACCTAAGATAAAATTAACACAAGAAGTAAAAGATTGCTATGATAAAAATTATAAAACAATAAAAAAGGAAGTGAAGAGAACAGAGCAGATTGGAAGGAAATCACACAAGATCATCTCAATTGATACGGAAAAAGCCTTTGACAAAATTCAGCATACCTTCATGTTTAAAGTCCTAGAGGGATTGGAGGGTTCATTCCTCAATGTAATCAAAGCCATATACAGGAAACCCACAACCAATATCATCTTAAATGAGGAAACAACAGAAGCATTCCCTGTAAAGGTAGGAACTCGGCAAGGCTGCCCCCTGTCACCACTCCTCTTCAATACAGTGCCTGAAACTCTTGATAGGGCAACAAGGCAAGAAAAGGAAATTAAAGGAGTTCTAATTGGAAAAGAGGAAGTCAAGCTATCACTTTTTGCTGATGATATGATTGTTTACTTAAGAGATGCTAAAAACTCCACCAGAAAACTCCTAGAAACGATTAAGAGCTTCAGTAAAGAGGCAGGATACAAAATTAACCTAGAAAAATCAGTAGCCTTTCTTTACAAAAACAACAAGCAACTGAAGAAGGAATTCAAGGAGAACTTCCCACTCACAATAGCCTCAAAAACAATAAAATACTTAGGAACAAACCTAACCAAAGACACCAAAGATCTCTACAACAAAAATGTTAAACACTTGAAGAAGGAAACTGAAGAAGACATCAGAAGATGGAAAAACCTCCCATGCTCATGGATTGGGAAAATTAATATAGTAAAAATGTCCATTCTACCCAAATTCTTGTACAGATTTAATGCAATCCCAATTAAAATCCCCGAGTTTCTTCACAGGCTTGGAAAAAAGTCCTTAATTTCATTTGGAAAAACAAAAGACCCTGAATAGCCAAAACAACCCTGAGTGAAAGGAGCAATAGAGGGGGAATCTGTATACCAAACAGCTTGGTACTGGCACAAAAACAGACCTGCTGACCAATGGAACAAAACTGAAGATCCTAACCTGAGCACATACAATTTCAGCCACCTCATATTTGACAAGGAGGCCAAGAAAACACAACAGAGGAAAGACAGCATCTTCAGCAAGTGGTGTAGGTGGAACTGGATTACCACCTATAGCAGAATGAAATTAAATCCCTACCTCTGGCCCTGTACAAAAGTCAATTCCAGATGGATCAAAGACCTCAATGTGAAACCCCAAACTCTGGAGGCAATAGAAGAAAAACTTGGCAGCAGACTACAAGACATAGGCATAGGAAAAGACTTCCTAAATCAGACAGCAGCTTTGCAAGAATTAAGGTCAACAACAGACAAATCAGACTTCATTAAACTCAAAAGTTTCTGTATATCAAAAGAAACAATAAAGGAAGTGAAGAGGAAACCCACAGAGTGGGAGGAAACCCTCACCACAAATACATCTGACAAAGCATTGATTTCCAGAGTATATAAACTACTCAAAAAACAAAGAAGAAAGAAAACAAATGAATCACTCAAAAGATGGAGCAAAGAGCTGAACAGAGACTTCACAGGTGAGGAATTAGAGATGGCTGAGAAACATCTTAAAAAGTGTTCAATGTCACTAATAATTAGGGAAATGCAAATCAAAACCACTTTAAGATATCAACTCACTCTGATAAGACTGGTTAGGATCCAAAAATAACAAATTCCAAGTGCTGGAGAGGTTGTGGGGAAAGGGGAACACTCATCCATTGCTGGTGGGAAATGTAAACTTGTATAGCCACTATGGAAAGCAGTGTGGTGAACCCTTGGAAGACTCAAAATGAGCTTGCCATCTGACCCAGTCATACCACTCCTGGGTATATACCCACAAGACTCATCTTGCCACAGCAATACATGCACAGCTATATTTATTGCAGCTCTGTTCACAATAGCAAAAAGCTGGAACCAACACAAATGCCCCTCGACTGATGAGTGGATAGATAAAATGTGGTACATCTACACGATGGAGTTCTATGCAGCAGTTAAAAAAGACAACATCATGAACTTTGCAGGTAAATGGATAGACCTAGAAGATATTATGTTAAGTGATGTAACACAGTCCCAGAAAAACAAACGACGAATAGTATCCCTCATCTGTGGTTGCTAGGATCAATAACCCAGTTGTAAATATTTCTTGTGGGGAGTGATGCATATTGGAAAGAACAACAACACCACCAACAACAGAAAAGACTGCATCAAAGAACTGACTGAAACAGTGAATCTGGTGGGGTGGGAATGTTGGGAGGGGGACATGAGTCTATATTCAATTAATGTATATTTAATTGATGTGAGTTTAACAGGTATCCTAATTTGCCCAAACTTTGTCTACATATTATATGATATTTTAGGACTTAGTAAAGGTAAAAATGGCTATATTAAACAACATTGTTAAAAGGTTTTAATAAAAACAGTAATACATTTAAGCTAATTGGCAATATAAATTATTGTCCACATTTGTTTTACTTAAAATTTGTATAACAACAACTTTGGGATTAATGTATACAAATGTTCTCTATAATTTTTGTGTTGTACAGTATCACCTTGTAACATTTTCTTTTACCTGTAGGATAATTTAACTTAAGGAATTAAGTTTGCTTCCCTAATTAACAACATACAGTCATAATAATCAGCTTGGATAAATTTAATGAAAATTTACACCTTGATTCCTGCCTATAAGTATGTGTACTATAACTGCCTTTTTGAGATTCGTGGGTCAAAAAATAAAAACCTAAAATAAAAAAGGGGTGATATAGTTATATATGAAACTTTTTGTCAAATTTTTCAATTTAAATCTTAAACTAACTATGGGAAAAGATTTGTATGTTCCCACAGGTCAAAACATCGCCAACTTAATGGCTGAGAAAGAAAAGATACAGCTTTGCATTGTGCAGGACGTACCAAAAAATACCAGCAGAGAAGTTGGCCCATCTAAACATTAAAAGGAAGAAAAGCCTCAGATTGCTACAGTCATCAAACATCTTTGTGGATCCTATTTGTAACAATTGTTTATAATGAGTCCTAATGAACTTTACCTTCCAGGTGCCACAAAGTTTTAATATGAGAGACATTCTTACCTCCTTTTCATAGAACAAAGAAAAACATGATGGTAATGAAGTCATTCCCTAACTGTAAGTTAGAGCTGACTATTATAGAGGTAATCTCTTATAAAACCGGTATAACTGCTTTCTTTAATTGACTAATAGACATAGGAACTGTGAAAGGAGTATTCTCTATTCAGAGCGAAATATAATACTAAAGTCTTTATAAGCTGTGCAATTAAGCAAAATATATTAATACAGGAGAGCTCTGATATCAGCAATGGATTATTCTGCCAAGGAGATGTTCGCCAGGGGATCCAAGCCCCCCCAAAAAGGTAAAGGCTTTTTCCTGTAAACTGAGATTCCTTCAAGAAGAGAGGCGGTAAGGCCCTCCTGTACAAGACCTGGTGTAAGCATGGGAAAGATGTATTGAGACCACACTTGCAAGTGTACAGTTGGTCTCTGGAATGCCAGAGAGTGTTACCAAAGGCCACTAAATCAATAAAGCAAATATTGGTCTCCTTGAGTCAAGCAAGACTCCTCTGTCAGCATCAGCTACACCTCACCTGCCTGGAAATACTGTGTAGCAGTGGCAGCCATATGTCTATATATCCCAAATCTAATTGGCTAGTAGCTCTCTCCTTGGAGGAATAATTCACAGCTGATGCCACAAGCTTACATCCTCTAGTGGTTAGGAGATGTTATAAGCCACAGTAAGACCTTGTCATCTTTTACAGAAAAGCTATAGTTCATGGATTAGCATACCATCCAAACATCTGTGTCTATACCAACACAACCTACCATAATAATTAGTACTGTTTAAATGCCTGTATATCTGCTGGGCGTGGTGGCACATGCCTTTAATCCTAGCATTTGGGAGGCAGAGGCAAGCGGATCTTTGTGAGTTCAAGGCCAGCCTCGTCTACAGAGTGAGTTCCAGGACAGCTGGGGCTAAAGGGAGACCCTGTCTCAAAAAGACCAAAAAAAAAAAAAAAATTGCCTGTGTATCTAATTGCTTGTGCTTCATTAGTAGAATTGAAAGGTTATTCCTGGATAAACTGCCAACCCATAAAAGGAAACAGCCTGAACTGATCAGAGTCCAAAACAACATCTCCAGAGAAAGCAGACTGTTTTGCTTCTCACCCACTTGTGCCCCTTTTCTAAGCCTAGGGAACAATCTGCGGAAGAGGGGGCATGGTAGATTGTAAGGGCTGCGATTGAGGTGAATGGTGAACCTACAGCAATATAGACTGGACACTTATTTGGTCAACATGATTGTACATACAAGCCCCTCCAGCTGGATGGTGGGGGCCTTGGGCTGTATGGGTTTGGGCATAGCTGCTTGCAAATTGGTTTTACATGAAGGATGCCTGTATTCATTACTTATTACTTATTGGTAAAAAAAATAAAAAAAAGACAAGACACCACCAAATATGATACCTTGGCATACTGAGTACTGTAAACTAGAAAGATCTTAGAAATGATGTCTTTTTGACTTCCTGCTTCCCACCATTCTCCCTCTCCCAAGCTAGTCATAGGAACCAGAATTCCCTGTCACAAAGTAGCTCCATACAGACTAGAACCCCTCTCCAGCAAAACAAGCCATAAACCCCAGAAAGGCCACTCATCCTTGCCCTTGTCTTCCTCATTCCACAGGGCTCCTGGGTTGAGGATGGAGTGCTGTCCAGTGAGGCCAAGGAGAACCTGGATAGATAGGCATTGCTGATCCCCCTGTGTATTGGCACAAGACCGCACACTTTGTCCAACCAATCACATTTCCACATGGCTCTCATTCAAACCTAAGTACCAAAGTATAGTTTTCCCTGGGCCATGGGCTCTCCTTTCTTTAAGGTTCCCATGTCATGTGAAACTTTGGTTAAATATACTTATTATACTCTTTTCTTGTTAAGCCATCTTCTGTTATATGAGTGTCAACCATGAGGAGGAACAGTATCAGCCCTTTCTACCCCAGCAGAGGCATCATTTGGTATAGAGAACTTCTACCAATTCATTTCCTCAGTTGGTCCCTATGCTATCTTATATGTCTGAGTGCTAAGATCCTGTAGCTCAGTCTCTCCAGAGAACAAACGGCCTCTCTCATGCTGGTGAATGGGGAGAGACCATTTCCTGGTGGGCAGAGGATCTCAGAGCAGAAGTCTCCAGAGAATGACTGGGTTTGTCTTGGAGCTGTCAGCTCATGCCTCACTCTTGTTGCCCACAGTTCTAGTGCCATAAAGGCCAAATATCTTGGGCAAATTGGCCCAGTCTATAAGCGCCAGCACTTCTGTAGATTATAATGTTTTTACTCTGTCCCCATATAGTTACTTTTTTATTAAATGCTGAAATATTTTAAGCTATTTAAAGATACAAAATTGGGGGCTGGAGAGATGGCCTAGCGGTTAGGAGCGCCGACGCTCTCGCAGAGGACCCGGGTTCGATCCCCAGCACTCACATGGCGGCCGAGAGCTGTCTGAAACTCCAATTCCAGGAGAACTCCAGTTCCAGGGGAATCCGACACCCTCTTCTGACCTCCGCGGCATTGCACGACACGGGTGCACAAACTTGCATGTAGACGGTACATTCATACACATACAGAAATAAATAAAATTAAAAAAAAATTTATATAAAAAAAAATAAAGATACAAAATTGTAAGAAACAGGTGTCTGTAATGCCAGCACCTGAGAGGACAAGGCAGGAAGTTTGTGAGTAAGGGCTAGCCTGGGATATTTAGAGAGACCTCCCCATCCTAAAACTAACCAACCCATCAGTTAAAAATTATAAGCAATCACCTCTATAGCCACAGTCCAACTGAAAAATTCAAATATTACAAATAGAGAAATGAAAGCCTTTGAGTTACATTTCCCAATTTCATATATTTTCTTTCTTAGGAAAATGTGTTGAGACCATTAATCTGTTAATTTGTTAAGCTTGAGTTTGAGACAGATGAAGGGTTCATTTCTTCCTGGGAACTGGCAGGTGTTAAGCTCTATTAAAGCACTGCTAAAATCTGTTAAAATAATGATTAATGTTAATGATAGGTTCTATAATTTATATTGTAAATACACATGGGGGCTGGACAATCTGATTCCCTAATCAATAGCTGCTGGACTCTTCCTCGCTGCCCTGAACAGAAAGGTCTGCGAGTCTAACAAACAGTGGGACTATTCTTCCATGCCAGCATCTTCCACGTTACACACTCCATGGACGCCTTGGGACAGTTATGAAAAGATTGAAGCTGATTGCCCTGGATCTTAAAGGTACAGTCCCGCTTAGGGATGCTTGAAACAGTTTGTGCCTTACTTTTTGTTACCAGAAGCTTCCATGAACTTTAGGTATCCATGCCACCATGGTCAGAGGGAAAATATTTCCTGCGGTGGAAGAATTATTGTGACTGGTGCTAAGAGACAAAGCCATGACTGGCTCAAAACACAAGCCTCAATGACTGTGATTGGTGCTACGAGGCAGGGTCCTGGTTCACCCAAATATGGCTGTGATTAACTAATCCAAAAAATGGCTGTGATTAACTAATCCAAACCTGAGGCTATTCAGGCTCACTCAGTGAGTCACCTGGGAGACACCCTATTGTGTTCAATCCCTGGTGTTGCTGCATTAAGTCTGATAACAGGGTCCACTCAAATGGTATTTTCTTGCCTACTTTCAGTAGTTTTGACTGAGCTGATGGTTCAAAGAAAGAAGTAGCAGAGAGCACTGCTTGAAAGCTGAGGAGGAGGGGGCTGTGGAGCCAGACACTCCCAGCCCTGGTGACCTACACCGTCGATCAATCTCACTCATCTGGTGACCTTACCCATCTAGTGATACTGCCTGTCTGACTATAGGTGTCCATGCCTAAATGATCCCAAAAGTCCCAGACACTGGCTTCTTGAATGGCAAGTTAGATGTCCTGGTTCCCAGGCAGCACTAAGCGCACTGACCCCCACTGCCTCCCAGCAGAGGCAGGCACTCAGAATGGCAGCAACAGTGTCTTGACTGCTGGAGAAACAGTTGACCAGTCTCAGAGTGGCTGGGACCAGAAGAGGAGAAGCAAGAATCGGGGGGGGTATACAGCAGAGAGCTGAGTGACAGTTAAAAGGGTGGGAAGAAGGTGACTGCAGCTCCCAGCAGGCACCCTGAAGCAGATGCCCCGCTTGAGCTACCAAGCAGGCTTAAGGGGTGGCAACCCCCAGCAGGTAGCCAGAGGCAGGCCTGAAGTGTGCATACTTGAGCTTCATAACAGAATACAACAACAAAACAATTCCACATGCCAAAAACACAATGAAAAAAACAATAACATGGGAAAAACCAAACAATACTCCCCCCCACACTAATTTCTACCAGCCCTACAGAAGACTCTTACAATGAGAACTTTCCAGAGATAACCCAGGACAAGATCTTAAAAGATCTATCATAGACATACTCAAAGAAATCAAAGAATATAAAGAACACACAAACGAATCAAAGAACTAGAAGGAGAGAACAATAAAAAAGAACACGCAGAGAAAGAACTAGAAAGAGAGAATGATAAACTCCAGAAAGAAGTGGAAATACTGAAGAAATCTCACACTGAAATGAAAGCCTCAGTAACAGATTGGATGAAGCAGAAAACAGAATATCGAGACTGGAAGATAACATGGAAGAACTGGAATGCTCAAGCAAAGATTATGAAAAAATAAAAAAAAACCCACAAGAGTGGAATACTCAGGAATGTGGGACACCATGAAAAGACCAAATCTCTTCATCATAGGTATAGAGGAAGGAGAAGAATCCCAAGATATTAGTATTGACCAGATCTTCAACAGAATTATAGAAGAAAATTTCCCCAAATTGAAAAAAGATATACCCATATGACTAAAAGAAGCACATAGAACACCAACTAGACAAGACCAGAAAAGAACTTCCCCATGCCATACCATAGTAAAAATGGTAGATGCTCAAAACAAAGACAGACTACTGAAAGCCACAAGAGAAAAACAAGTTACACATAAAGGAAAACGAATCAGAATTATAGCTGACTTTTCAATGAAAACAATGAAAGCCAGAAGAGCTTGGGCCAAAGTATTCCCAGTTCTAAGTGACTATAGATTCCAACCCAGATTACTTTACCCAGAAAAAATGTCAATTATCATTGAAGGAGAAAGGAGAATCTTTCATGACATAAACAAGATGAAAGAATACATGTCCAGGGGCTGGAGAGATGGCCTAGTGGTTAAGAGCGCCAACTGCTCTTGCAGAGGACCCGGGTTTGATTCCCAGCACCCACATGGCATGGTGATGCACACCTTTAATCCTAGCACTCTGGAGGTAGAGGCAGGAGGATCTCTGTGTGTTCAAGGCCAGCCTGGTCTATAGAGTGAGTTTCAGGCCAAAAAAAAAAAAAAAAGAAGTTGAATCCATCTTTGTGTTATCTACAAGAAACCCATCTCACCTTCAAAGACAGGCACCATCTTAAGGTGAAAAGATGGAAAAAAATATTCCAAGCAAATGGTATAAAAAAGCAAGCAGGAGTTGCTATTCTAATATCAGACAAAATAGACTTTTAAAACTAATCAGAAGAGAAGAAGAGGGTCACTACATCCTTATCAAAGGAACAATTAACCATGAAGATTTCACAATCATAAATATATATGCACCAAAGTCTGGTGCACTGAACTTCATAAGTACAAGTCTGCAGGGCTTCAAAGCACAGATTAATCCCAGCACACTAATAGTGGGAGACTTTGATACCTCACTGAGCCCATTGGACAGGTCAACTGCACAAAGAATAAACAGAGAGACATCTGAACTGAATAATATGATACACCAAATGGACCTAACAAACGTCTACCAAACATTCCACCCAAACACCAAAGAATATACTTTCTACTCGGCACCCCATGGAACAGTCTCCAAAATCAACCACAGAGCAAACCTCAACAAACACAAAAAAACTGAAATAATTCCATGCATTCTATCAGACCACAGTGCAATAAAGCTTAGTATCAACATACAGAAAGAGCTCTACTAGCTACAAGAACTCATGGAGACTAAATAACACACTCCTGAATAACAAACGGGTCAAAGGAGAAATAAAGAAAGAAATAAAAGTATTCCTGGAACTAAATGAAAAGGATGATACCACACAATAAAACCTATGGAACACCTTAAAAGCAGTCCTAAGAGGGAAATTTATAGCCCTAAGTGCCTACATTAAGAAAACAGAAAGAGCACAAATAAATGATCTAACACTACAACTAAAGACACTTGAGAGACAACAACAAATGAATCCTAAACCCAACAGACAGGAAGAAATAACAAAAATCAGAGCAGAAATCAATGAAATAGAAACAAAGAAAAACAATATAAAGAATCAATGAATCCAAGAGCTGATTCTTTGAAAGGATAAATAAGATAGATAGACCTCTAGCCTAGTTGACCAAAAGAAAGAAAGAGCAACTCCAAATCAATAAAATTAGAGATGAAAAGGGAAGCATCACAACACATAATGAAAAGATCCAGACAATCACATGGGAATACTTTAAAAACCTATATTCTACCTAATTTGAAAACCTAATTCCTCAGCATGGATGTAAGAAAAATAAAACCTAAGAGAAATGGATGACTATCTGAAATCATGGAAATCACCAAAGCTTAACCAAGAAGAGAGCATCAGCTTAAACAGATCCATAATATATGAGGAAATTGAAACTGTAATAAAAAAAAAACTCCCAACAAAAAAAGCTCAGGTCCAGATGGATTCATGACAGAATTCTATAAGGCATTTAAAGAGGACCTACAGCCATTATTCAAATTATTCAAAAGGATAGAAACAGAGGGAAATCTCCCAAATTCCTTCTGTGAAGCCAACATCACTCTAATACCCAAACTGGGCAAAGATACAACTAAAAAAGATGACTATAGACCCATTTCTTTAATGAACATAGATGCAAAAATTCTCAACAAAATACTGCAAACCACTTCCAGGCACACATCAACATGACCAAGTCAGATTTGTACCAGAGATGCAGGAATGCTTCAACATACATAAATCAATAAATGTCATAAAATACATAAACAGACCAAAAGAAAAAAAAACATGGTCATCTCAATTGATGCAGAAAAAAAATCAACAAAATTAAACATGCCTTTATGTTTAAAGTCCTAGAGGGAATTGGAATGGAGGGAACATTCCTCAACATAATTAAAACCATATACAACAAACCCACAACCAACATTATTTTAAATGGGGAAAAATTAGAAGCATTCCTTTTAAAGTCAGGTACCTTGTAAGGCTGCCCCCTATCCCCACTCCTTTTCAATACAGTGCTTGAAATGCTCGGTAGAGCAATAAGACAAGAAAAGGAAATTAAAGGAGTACTAATTGGAAAAGAAGAGGTCAAACTATCCCTTTTTGTAGATGACATGATAGTTTACATAAGGATGCCAAAAACTCCACCAGAAAATTCCTAGAAACAATTAACAGTTTCAGTAAAGTGGAGGTATACAAAATTAACCTAGAAAAAATCCATAGCCTGTCTTTATACCAATTACAAGCAATTGGAGAAGGAATACAAGGAGACCTTCCCATTCATAATAGCCTCAAAAAATATCGAGGAACAAACATGACAAAAGACACTAAAAATCTCTACAATGAAAATTTTAAATCCCTGAAGAAGGAGATTGAAGAAGACACCAGAAAATGGAAGGACCTCCCATGCTCATGGATTGGAAGAACTAATATAGTAGAAATGACCATCCTGCCCAAAGTAATATAAAGATTCAATGCAATCCCAATTAACATCCCCATGAGCTTCTTCACAGACCTAGAAAAAAACATCTTAACATTCATATGGAAAAACAAAAGACCTTGGATAGCCAAAGCAAACCTGAGCAAAAAGAGCAATGCAGGGAGATTACTATACTAGACTTCAAACTATATTACAGGGTTATAGTCATAAAACAGCCTGGTATTGTCACAAAAACAGACCTGTAGAACAATGGAACAAGATTGAAGATCAAAACTTGAGCAAATGCAATTTCAGCCACCTCATATTTGACAAAGGGGTCAAGAAGACTCAGTGGAGGAAAGATAGCAAATGGTGTTGGCAAAACTGGATCACCACTTGTAGAAGAATAAAATTAAACCTCTACCTCTCAACCTATACAAAATAAACTTCAAATGGATCAAAGATCTGAATGTGAAACCTGAAACTCTGAAAATGATAGAAGAAAACATTGGCAGTAACCTCCAAGACATAGGTGTAGGAAAAGACTTTCTAAATTAGATAGCAGCTGTGCAAGAAACAAGGTCAACAATTGACAAGTGGGACCTTACTAAACTCAAAAGCTTCTGTACAGTGAAAGAAACAATCAAAGAAGTGAAAAGAAAACCCTCAGAATGGGAGAAAACATTCATCAGTGATACATCTGATGGAACATTAACATCCAATATATATAAACTACTCAGACAACAAAGAAGCAAGAAGACAAATGACCCACACAAAAGATGGAGTAAAGAGCTTAACAGAGACTTCACAAATGAAGAAGCAAAGATGGCTGAGAAACATCTTAAAAAGTGTTCCACATCACTAATAGTTAAGGAATGCAAATTAAAACCACTTTAAGATTTCTTTTTTTTCTTTTTTTTCTTTTGTTTTCATGAAAAACTTTGCATTTAAAAAAAACACCAAAAGAAAAGAAACAAACAAACCCAAAACAACACCAAAAAAACTGTATGAAGTGGTCAGTGCCAATTCAGGATAAAGAATATTACAGATGGTCAAAGAGTGTTCAGAGAAATAAGATTTCATCTTACTCTTATAAGACTGGCAATGATCAAGAAAACAAATGATACCAAATGCTGGAGAGGTTGTGGGGAAAGAGAAATACCCATCCACTGCTGGTGGGAATACAAACTCATACAACCCCTATGGAAAACAGTGTGGAGAACTCTTTTTTTTTTTAATTTTTTTAAAATTTATTTCTGTATGTGTATCAATGTACTGTCTGCATAAAAGACTCAAAATGAGCCTACCACCTCACCCAGTCATACCAGTCCTGGGTGTATACCCACAAGATTCATCCTATGGCAGAGATACTTGCACATCCATGTTTATTGCAGCTCTCTTCACAATAGCAAAGAGCTGGAAGCAACCCAAGTGTCTCTCAACTGACAAGTAGATAAAGAAAATGTGGTACATCTACACAATGGAATCCTGTATATCCATAAAGAAAGATGACATCTCTCCAACTTGTATTGCTACAATATATATACATATATATACTGTATTTTTTTCCTCTAAAAGATGTCATGTTTTCCTTAAGGAAGTGCTTGAAGGTTCCTCCTTGGCAAATCCAAACAACCATCAATCCTGTACTTTTGCTCCACATTGGGGTCTTTCCCTCCCATGGTCCCCCAAATGAAGTCCAGTAAGCATACGTCCTGTCTTGATTCCCCTGTACTGGCCTCTATGATAAGCCCAGGTAGTCCAACAATGGCAGTCTATACTCTGACCAGGCTGACATCCCCTTAGCTGCTTAGTCCACAAGCTGCGTATCTCAGTAGTCCCCATCTGGCATTGAAGGTTTGGAGGATTCTTGGAGAGACATGAGTCCTCAGGGATGGGGGGCATGGAAAGGGAAGTGACTCTAGATTCGATTGAGAAATGACGTATGACCTATGGAAAAAGTTTAATAAAAAAAAAGAAAAAAAGAATGATTCAAGTATAAAAACAAAAGAAGACATCATGAACTTTGGAGGTAAATGGATGGAACTAGAAGCCATTATGCTAAGTGAAATAACACAGTCCCAGAAAAACAAACAACATATGGTGTCCCTCATTTGTGGATCTTAGCACCAAATCTCCATTTGTAAGGCAAACTGAATAATTCTTTTTTCTTTCTTTTTTAGTAAATATAATACCTGATGTCACTCATCAACTTGCTATGTAATGTAGGAATGTAAAGTAATATTTTTTTCTTTACCTGCATACAACTCTACTGTCAAAATGTGAATCCCTAAACATGTTTTGGAATTAACCTATAGTTTATTTTCAGACATCATAATGTTGGTATATTTGTGGCGTGTATATATGTATATTTTGGAGTGATACAAACTGGAAGGAACAACAACAACAAAAAAGACTGGGTCAAATAACTGACTGAAACAGTAAATTTCTGCTCAAAACAGTAAACTTCTGCATTGAAAAATTTAAAAAAGACTGAGAAAAAGATGAAAGACGTGTATGGCAGAATATGTGAGCTCTGGTGGGGTGGATTTTTTTTCCTAAAAGATATCATGTTTTCCTTAAGGAAGTGCTCGAAGTTTCCTCCTTGGCAAAACCCAAACAACCATCAATCCTGTACTTTTGCTCCACATTGGGGTCTTTCCCTTCCACGGTCCCCCAAAGGAGGAATGGGTTTAAATTTGATTAAGAAATATTATATGAAGTACACAAAACCTCACTTGGAAAAAAAGGGAGGGAAGAGCCAGAGAAGACAACTTGCAGGCCCTGGTCCTCATAAGAGCTTCAGAGAGCTGTCCAGTCCTCAGAACCAAGGGTCTCAGACCCCATACTGAGACCTGTTACATTAGATGCTGCCAAGGGCCAAGGCTCCCAATACCTGAGGCCTGCACAGGGGCTGGAACACTCACAGGGCTAAGGTGCCTCGCCTGAGGCCTGAATAATGATCCTGACTTACACTAGAGCCCTTGCCACTGCTTTCACCTGCTTACCACCACTGACCTCTGTTGTCTAACACAATGCCAGAGATCAGCATTTGAAGGGCTTCCATGCTAGTACTGTCACCTAGGAGACAGGTCTCTGGGCAGCCCTGTAGGATATTATTTTGGTTAGGTTACCTTCTAGCCATGTCTTTGATTAGGTTACTGAACTGGGAAGACCCACCCTAAAAGTGGGCAGCACCATTCCCTAGGCTGGGGTCCTTGTCTACATGAAAAGGAGCAAGCAAGCCGAGCACAGCAATCACTACTCTCTGCTTCCTGACTGGGGATGCAATGTGAGCCGCTGCTTCAAGCTCCTGCCTCCAGGAGTTCACTGCCATGATGGACTGCACCGTCAAAGTGCGAGCCCAAACAGACTCTTCTTTCATAAGGGCTTTGCCAGGGCATTCTACCTCAGCAACAGAAGTAACTATGACAGCAACATGCATTTTCTTTCCATTTAGTTGTCACATATTCATTTTACATAGTGAAAGGTTTCATAAAAAGATTTTCATGCAAGCATATATTTGACTACACTCACTGCTTCTCTTCCCGTTATCCCCCCCAGACAGTCCCACTTCTACTTTTCATGTAATATGTAATATGTACTTTGTATTGTACAGTATATATCATATACTATGCATATACTTTATATTTTATACATCTATATAAAGTCTTAGATATATAAATAACAGAAAATGTAATATTTGCCTTTCTTTTTTTTTTGGTCTTTTCGAGACAGGGTCTCCTTGTAGTCCCAGCTGTCCTGGAACTCACTCTGTAGACCAGGCTGGCCTTGAACTCACAAAGATCCACCTGCCTCTGCCTCCCAAGTGCTAGGATTAAAGGCGTGCGCCACCACGCCCGGCTATATTTGCCTTTCTGAATATGGCTTATTTTGCTTAGTATGATGGTTCTGAAGCAACATCTAGTTTCTTGGATGGTGCTATGGGTGACTTGGGCTTTTCATCATCTGTTGCTTTGGCTGCTGTCCTGGCTTTTGTGTGAGCTGATCTTCCTAGAGAGAGTGGCAGAGAAGGTTTACTCTACCACCTGGGTAGGAGGGGACTGACAGGAGGTGAGGATCCCCTACACTGGGAGTATGGAGAAGGTGGTTACTCTATCTCCCCTCCTGCTTCTCTGCCTTATCCGACTGACAGAAGCAGACAAGGCCTGAGCTACAGAACTGGTGGGCACTTTCTTGCTCTCTTACCTTCCATCTGGGCAGGAGGGGGTCTTATTCTTGGGAGCTGAAGTTTCCAAGGTGAGGGCACAGAGGAAAGAAATGAAGAATTGGATAAATGGGAGAATATCTAAGCATAATGCAGATATCGAAAGGGGACCTGCTTCTACGTGATTCCATGTCATTTCATAGGTGTAAAGGAAGAGCAAAAGGAGACAGACACATTGGCCAGGAATATAATGAACAAACTGGGCTGGGTTGAGCCTTAGGCTGGGGCTCTTGACAATCCAGGGGAAGGTAAGGGTCCTGGGTGGGGAGAAGTCTTCTAAAATGGGTGAGCAGGCAAACAGGGTGCCTTTGGGATCCTGCTGGGGGCCTCTGGCCCTGTCTGCAAGCTCTGATCCTGGCCACCATGGAGTAGACACTGCTCAGGCAGCACCAATGTCCTTTCTCTGCAGCTGCAGCAGTAGAGGCTGTATAATGACACATTCAGGGACCAGAGGTCGTCATGTTTCCTAACCCACGTCTCTAACGAGGAAGCCTGAGGCTGCATGGAAGGAGGACAGGACCAGTGCTGCAGGAGGACTCTCAAGGCCCCGGCCCTTCTGCGCTCAGTCCATACTGGTGCTCAGTGTAGAGTGCCTCTTTGTATTCTGGGGTCTAATACACACTCCTTTTTGCTACACTCCAGTTCAAGTTGGGATTGCTTTACTTTGAAATTTAACAATTACATTTTGGAGGGGGTTAAAGATTATGGATGTGTGAGGACAAGTTCATCAAGGCAGCCCTTTCCGGCAGTAACCAGAGCAGCTCTCAGAACATGGGGTACCTAGACAACAAGATGAACAGATTCTGCTTAGGAGGCACAAGACAAAGAAAGGCCAGACAGGCAATGAAGGATGCAGCCATGGTCGATACACAGTACTATCTGTATTCACATCAATACTAACCACCACTGGGAACGGCATCGCTAAAAGGGCAATAAGAACCAAGGCACAGAGAGAGCTCTGTAAGATGCCTGGCAGTCACAAGCAGCTGTGCTCCATGCGAGAGGCATAAAGCAGAGAATTAAGAGGAGCTGGGAAGTAGAAAATAAAGGCGAGGAATCCAGAAGAAGTCCATTAGGAAGAGGAGTTGTCATGTAGCACCTTTAAAATTCTCGACCCCTTTCCTTTGACCCCTGATGAGTATTCAGCTTTCTTATTTTCAAAAGACAAAGTTCTCACACCATTAGAAGATGTGGACCTGGAGAGTTTTTGCAAATCTGCTGGAGGCTCTGAGCTGGCTGATTTGTCTGTACGCTTCTGCCTCATCTTCCTGAGTAGGTGCTGCCAGTGGACCCTCTGTGGTCAGTCCATCTGTGTACTGACCTCTGTGGTCAGTAGAGTAGCACCTGCTGAAGTCGGTGGGCACCACTGGATCACAGGAAGATGCTACTGCAGAGCTAATGGCAAAGTCAGTTTCTCCCCCCCCACCTTTTTTTTTTGATACAGGGTCTCATGTATCCAAGACTGGTCCTTGAAATCACTATGCATCTGAGGACGACTTTAAACCTCTGATCTTTCTGGCTTTCATCCTTCCAAATGCCGGGATGGTAGGCTTTTGCCATGCCTGTTCTATGGAGGTCTGAGGACAGGACCCAGGGCTTTGTGCGTGCTAGGCAAGCACTTTACCAACTGAACTCCATCCCCAGCCCTGCTGGGGTCAGTCCCTAGGTACACTCACCAGTCATGAGGGTGAAGTGGTTATTGATTCAAAACCATCCCACTCTTTTCCAACGCAGGTTGTAATGGATAAACTTGGGGAAGAAGGAAATAATAAATAGGAGTTTAGAAGATGCTGGGTTTATCCACTTGAAAAGGTTTGGAAAAATGTTTTAGATTTCGTCCTTTTCCTTAACAAAAGATTCATAAGTGGTGAGAAGGTATATGATGAGACCAAAAGAGAAAATTAACAGGTAAGCTAGAGAAAGAAGAGATGCTGTCCACTGTGGGTGAGCAGGGCCCAGGAAGGAGGCCAGGAGCCCGGTGCAGTGCACACAGGGGATTGTGGTACATAGAGCAGGTAGGAGGGAGGTTGAAAAGACACTGACTTTGGTGATTCCCAGGGCAAAGGGGATGGCGAGATACTGTCTGTAGCTCAAATAATGCAGTAGAAAGTATTATTGCAGGGAAAACCAGGCATCGAATCTGCAGCATAGTGGCTGGGGGCTTATGGTTCCCACACTAAAAATGCACTAAAGAATTCATAAAGTCAGCACGTCCAACAGATCTGGAAACCCAGAAAATGCAGGTGCAAGAAGGTGAGGGGGGAGATGCAGTTTCTAAATGGTGGTGCTCAAAAGGAAACAGGGACAGAAAGGATCTGGGAGGAGACAGAAGCAGAGCTGCACTGCACACGGGGCAGGGGGGTTGCTTCCTAACAATATTTTTTGGGGGGGGCAGTGCAGAAGGACAAGGGGACAGATTGGAAAGAACTCAACTGCGGTTTCTCTGTTCAATAGAGAAACTCAGGACGAGTAGGGAGTGGGAGAGGATCCCGTGGGCGCCAGGCCACATCTCCTGGCTCCTTTCCTTCCACAGTCTACAGATTCCAGACTTGAGTCTATTTAGGGTCAGCTTGGTTATAATGTGACTTCAGATTTTTTTTTCTTCTTTCTATCAGCTAAGATGGGTTTGGAGAAAGGAGGAGCAAGGACCCCACAGTCTCTGGAATTACATAAAAGCAAAGTTGTAACGACTCCTTTGGCCTCTTTTTCTACCTCCCCTGAATTTATCATTAGCCATTAAGTTCCTGGACTTCTAGCACCCTAGCGGATTTTTAATAGAGCCATAGGGTATCCAGTCCCTTGCTGTCTTATCTCATTTTATTAATTACATTTCATGATCACTGAGGGTCAGGAGGTGGAGGAGGAACCAGCATCCAATTTCAAGGAGCAGCAACAGAGCATCTCAGAGATGGGCAAGCAAGATGATGTTAAAAAAAATCAATTCGGCAGTCAGCTGTAACACACAAACGGCTCGTAGTAATGGGGTAAGGCCAAGCCGAGGAGAGCCGCAGGCATTAAATGAAACAACTTGATCTTCTCGTGCACAGGAGGTGTGATGGGACAACCAGTGACAGCCCTGTGGGGTGGCACGGCATTGCTAAGCACAGGAGAAAGTCTCTGAGGAATGTGGCAGAGTGCAGAGATGCCAGGCATCAGTGTGGTATTCTTAGAGTTTCTTTGCCTAGTGCTGTAAGGCTTGGGTGGATGGATTGAAAAAAAAACAACAAAAAAAAAAAGACTTGGCTGGGACTGTTGCAAAGAGGAGGAAGCCCTCATTGTGGGGACTGCTTTATCAGCCTAGAGAACACAGATAAGGGACCAAAGAGGCTTTAGTTTGGGTAGTAAATGTCTTCCAAAAGCTATCAGCAGTCTGTGGCTCTGTTGACAGGTGGGGCTAGTAGAAAGAACTGAGGTCACAGGGGGGTCCCTTCGAAGGGGACACTGGGACCTCTGCTGCTTCTCCTCTCTCTTTCTCTATCCTGGCAACCAGGAGGAGATTGGCTTTGTTCCACTATACCCTCCTCACCTGATGGCTTGGCGTGGAGCAGGCCTAAAATGACGAGGACCAACTGACAATGAGCTCAAACCTCTGAATAAGTCTTTCCTCCTTCCAAGCTGTTTCTGGGATTTTGTCACAGTAACAGATAGATAACTAACACAAAGGTCTCTTCATAGAGTCTTCAAGTGAAATAATCCTCATGCCTCAAAGTTCACCGACATTAAGAAAAGCAGGACCTGAGGAGAAGACTTATTTTGCAGGGTAGGCTCATGACTAATGTGCTTGGTTATTTGATTTCCTGGTGTGGTAGATCAATTTGGAAAATGGACTATATGTCTCTAGCCTTTGAATCTAGTCTGGGCTTGTGGCTTGCTTTGCCCAGTAGATGGCGCAGAAACAAGAGCATTAACTCCAGGCCTCTAGAAGACTTTGCATGTCCCGTCCTTTCCTTGTACTCTTGTTGTTCCCATGTGAACAATACCAAACTAGCCTAACTGAGGATGAGTCTGTGTGAAGCAGAGCATAATGGTCCCTGTTGAAAGCATCCAGAACTAGCAGAAGCCATGTGAGAGAGCCAGCTGCGATCAGCATAGCAGCCCACCCAGGCTGCAGCTGCAAGCAGACACGTGGCTGAGCCCCTGCCACAAGCTGGTGCATAGGCATGAGCAACCCTAAAGGCCTACAGAGTCATTTCCCTCTTATACACTGTTTTGCTTCTTGCAGTTTCAATTACCCATGATAAGATGCAGTCTGGGCACTGGGAATCAAACCCAGGTCCTCTGCAAGCTACCTCTCCAGCCCCTAGGCATAGTATTAAACGGACTCCTAATGAATGACTTATCGTTATGCACTTCTCAGCCCTCATCAGGGAAGCTTCTTTGGGCAGCACATGGTGATTAATACAGAGATCCTCAAGGGGCAGAGAATAAGAGACGCCAAATGCTCAGCTCTAAATGGACCCTTGCATCCCATCCCTCCTCTCAAGGCTCAGGGATCATTGTGGAGAGGGGAGCAGAAAGATTTTAAGAGCCAGAGGTGGTGGATAAATGCAAGGAAACTGTGTTTTCAGTACGTAACCGAGCAGTTGCACATGTGACCTCACAGTGGCTGTGACAGCAGGCACAAGATCTGAGCAAACTCAAGCCAGAGTTTGGTGGGCATGATGTCCTTCCCACCCCTCGCTGAGGTGCTATCGGCAATTAATAGCTGCTGGGAGAGGGAGAGTCAGGTTCTTTGAAAGTGAGGCCCCTGGCCAGTTACCAGGCCCCAGTAGGCAGCCACATACCCAGAAGTACATGGGTAGTACCAACTGGACTCCATGGGATTATTTTTTTAAAAAGACACAAAGTTGGGTGGGTCGGGAGGGGGAGGTGGACCTGGATGGAGTTGGAGGAGGTGAATCTGATAAAAAATATGCAGTATAAAATTCTCAAGGAACTAACAATTTTTTAAAAGGATGTTAATTTGTACAGAAACTATTGTTTCTGGAACAAGAACAGGGTAACATCTGTTAGCGGCTCGAATAGCAGCTTAGGAAATGCAGTCTGGTAGCAATGATGCTGACATATCAGGGGCATTTAAACTCTGTTGGGGACAACAGGCAGAATATTTGAAACCGAGATGAACTGAGGAAAGTCTAAAGAGCCGGTTCCTTCATGCGTGACACACTCTTCCTCAAAGACACCAGGCTGGCATTGCATGGAAGGCAGAAGAGGGGCGCTGCATGGGCTGTGAGCTGCAGCTCCAACCTTGGGCAGCCTGCGGGGCTGTCTGGGAGGGAGGGAGGGTGGAGAGAACTGTGTTAGCACAAAGCTGCCCTCGTCAAGCAGGCCTCCTCCACCTCATACGTCTGAATGTTGCTTCAAAGCAACGTTAATCACGCTACTGGAAAATTGATAATCTTTACTCTGTGGCTACCTGAGTGTCAAGGACTGGTCCAAGCCCTGGACAGACCCTAAGTCTGTGGGTTAAACATCATTACTATCTCCTCTTTTCAAAAAGAGGGGGAAGCAGAGAACGAGCTGGAGAAATGTGCCTGTCAGCGACAGCACAGGCAATGGCTGAGGCAGGATTCGAACCTGCACAGCCCGCTCCAGACATCCCCTGACTTTTGCATCCCTTTACTTTGCAAAATGTCCCCATGTCCCCTTGGCTGCACCCTTTAACCCTTCCTTAACTCTTGTCGTTTTAGAACTGCACCAACCCATTACTAGACCCACTTCCCTGCGTTCTCTGAAAACTAAGTGAAAAAATATGCCAGGGACCTTTCCTCCGGTCAACTGGGTTCTGACTAATTAGCAGTTATCACCTGGAGCAGGCCCTGGGAAACCGGATCCGGAATGGGGCTGTGTGGCCCACCTGGGAGACTCAGCTTTCACCTCGGGCCAGCTGCCAGCACCAACTCCCCAGCCCCTCCTGGCAAAGCGGAGCAGCTGACAGACCAGGCTTGGGGCTGCTTTATCTCAGGCGAACACCCGGCTGCTCTCCCTCCTCTGCTCTATCAGGGAGTTTCCTTGTGGCTCTAATGAAAACCCTCATGTCACACTGAAGAGTTGCCAGTTATTGCTGCAGGGAATAAAATCCAGCCTCTGCTGTGGTTGCATTCATGGAAGTTTCTAGCTGGGGAGCTGCGGTTAGAACAATCCCTCATGTGAGCAGCTCTCAGACATAATTAGCTGCACCAGGTGGGGCTCCTCCCAGATAGCCAGTAAACAAACAAACAATAGGACCTCCCAGCCCCCCTTCCCTTGTTCCAGCACCCGAGGGAGGTATCACATACCTCATTCTGACTGCTATCTCATACTGACTGGTTCAAGATCCCGCCCACACCCCAAAGATAAAACAAAGCTGAAGCTTAGGGCTCTTAGTGAGTTCTCAGTAGCTTCCAGTGGCTTCTCCAGAACTCTAGACACCAGACCAGACTGCTTGGAGTTCATTGAAATGTGGCTTGCTTGGATCTCCTCTGGAACCACTGAGTCCATCCCTGCTGCCGGGGTTTGGGAATTTCCGCTGCTTCACCCTCTGTCCTGGCCTCAGACAGCTGGCCTTGGCCATCTGAACCTGGTGAGAAGTATCCTGTGTATACCCCTCCTTGGATGGCGACTCTCAGGAACCTGGCCAAGGCCAGGCATTATGGCTAGCATACAGACCCATCACTATGCCAGGTCCGTTATTTCTGTACCCTGATTCACAGAGGCCTGCTGTTCCTCACCAGCAGAGTTGAGGTCACACCAGCTGTTTCACTCTGAGCCACTCTTTGGGGGCAAAGGTTACCACAGTGAGACCTAAAAAGCAATTTCAGAGCCTGGTGCCCTGGCCAGAAGTCCTTTGTTTCCACAGTAGGGGCAAGAAGTGTGTCTGTAGTCTGCAGAGTTGGCTGTAACTGGGACTCCAGAGAGGCTGGGGGCTCCAGCTACGGGCACCATTAGAAGCACTTGTATTAGGAAAAACAGAAAAATCATAACTTTGCTGCTTCCCCCTGCACAAGTGGCAATGTCCTTAGACTTTTGGTGACAATGGTGAGGGGGGACTACTGGCCTCCAGTGGAAAGAGGTCAGGGATGTCATTAGTTAAATATCCTATTATGCACAGGAAATCAAAAGACATAGCAAGCAGTTATCTGGCCAGGATGTCAATGGCCCCACTATTAAGAATACAAATAGGGGGTTGGAGAGATGGCTTAAGAATAGGCCAGCCTGGTCTACAGAGCAAATTCCAGGACAGCTGGGGCTATAGGGAGAAAAGACAAAAAAAAAAAAAAAGGGCACACTAATCTTGTAGAGAATTGGAGTTTGGTTCCCAGCACTTTCTTCTCACCTCTGCAGGCATCTGCACTCACAGGCAGTCCCTCCCACACAATATACTTACAACTAAAAGATTTTTTAAAATCCTTAAGAATACAAACGGGCCTAGAAAGATGGCTTAGCAGTTAAGAAGACTTGGTACTCAAGCAGAGGACCCGAGTTTGTTTCCCAACAGCCATATGGCAAGTCACAACCATCTCCAACTCTGGTTCCAAGGGATATGATGCCCTTTTCTGGCCTCTGTGGGCACTGCATGCACATGATAGATATACTTAACATATATGTTAAACATATACATATGTTAAACATATACATAAAAAATTAAAAATTAAAAAACTTAAAGAATACTAATAGGCTGGATTTAGGGGTAATCCCAGTTACTCAGGAGGCCGAGCAATAGGACTGCAAGTTCAAGGCTTGCCTGAACTACAGAGGGAGTTTAAAGCCAGCCTGGGTAACTTAATGAGACCCTATCTCAAAATAAAAAAGTAAAAGGGAGGTCTTGTGAATACAGCTCAGTGGTAGAGCACCTGCCTAGTATGCATGAGGCTATAGGTTCAGTACCAGAAAAACAACATATATACAAGAGGGAGTCACACAAGGTATACATACATGATACCATCATAGACTTATACCCCTATCCACTTATGTTCCCAGTGTCCTAATACAGAGCAGTAATTCAGGCTTTGTGTTTGGGGTTGGAGTTTTCTTTTTATTTATTTATTTGTTTATTATTTTTTATGTGTATGAGTGTACTGTCTGCATGTAGGTTAGTGCACCCATGTTGTTCAATGCCACAGAGGTCAGAAGATGGCATCAGATTCCCTTGGAACTGGAGTTAAAGATGGTTCTTAGCTGCCATGTGGGTGCTAGGAATCGAACCTGGGTCCTCTGCAAGAGCAGTCGGTGCTCTTAACCACTGAGCCATCTCTCCACCCCCCTGGGGTTGGAGTTTTCTAAGCTTCCATTTGTTATTATTTGTCTAGAAAGAAGATGTGGCTCAGCCCAGAAGAGACAGGTAGATCACAAGTCAGTGCTCTGTATGGCCTTTGCTTAAAGGACCCAGTTTACCTGATACCTAGTAAATACTAAGACTTGAATTAAGCCCTTGATTCTTTTAGAAATTGGTCATCACCTTAATGCTAGTATATGAATGAACAAATTTTAAGTTCTGGGTGTCTGGTTAGATTTATTCCATACAGAATCTCCAGGTCATCTCTTCTTTTTACTGAGGAGTTCAAAAACAGACCATTTAGTTGATAAAATTGAATCTCCCATGAGTTAACAGAGTGGAACCAGCTACAGATTGTCACAGGATACTGCTGCGGAAACCAGGCTGCAGGGGCCAAATCTTTTCTTTACATTTGATTCGATGCAGTTGAGTGGTTGGTTGTAGTGGAGGAACACCTCCATCTGGGCCCTTCTTTATGTGGCCAGCACCTCGAAGGGCACACATAATTTCTATTCCCTATAAAGTGAATCAGCATTTTATGGCCGAAAAGGGAGTAATTCCACTTGAATTAATCAGAAGACTGAAAACAAAGGTGCATGATGGAACTTTTAAGGACATTCTTCCCTGATTGACAATTTCTTGTAGCCATACTCCGAGATGTTTAAGCAACAGAGTGGATCTTGCTCACATTCAAAAGAGGCTTGTTATCCTAGCCCCACTCACTCAGGGACTGGGGCTTTTTATATATCAGATTAAGGAGTAACTATATTTTAACTCTCGAAGCTGAATATACTTATTAATTATACCCAGTATCTCTCCCTTGTAAAAGAAGCACATAGCAATATTATTGGGAGAACATACCTTTCGGCCACTTTAGACATTTTCAAACAATGCCTGTCAATCTGTGCATTCAAAAATGTTATCTGGGAAAAGAGAGAACAGGGACGCTGAGACCAAAATAGAATTCTTGATTCTCCTTCATTTCATAAACCCAAACCCTATAATCCCACCAGGATCCCAAAACCTCCCCTGACAGAACATCTACCCTCTACCTTGAGCTTCTTGAACTAATTTTCCCTTTTGGAAATTCCTGCCATACTTGACTCCACTGCAGTTAATCTTACATCTCATTTTCATTGTTCAGGACTACCATTTGGCTCTTATTTTCTCTCAAATCATTTCCTCAACTTAAAGTCAGCACATAGTCTATCCAGCTTAGCAACAGCGTGGGCAGGTGGTATGTGTACCATAAAAAAGTCTTTTTTTAAAAAAAAACTAAACCCTAATGATGGTTCCTCTGCCTAATTTTTATGTATATATCACACCCACGAATGATCAAATAGTTCTTTTGCATCTGTCTGTTTCTTTCTTTCTTTTTTTTTACATCTGTCTGTTTCTTTCTTCTCATCTATGCACAAACTTGCCAAGGGAAAGTACCTAGAGTTACTCCTGTTCCCAAACCCTAGCAGAACCCATTAAAACAACAAAGAATAAAGTTGCCTCAAAACAGAACAGATAAGAAAGGAGTGATGTCATCAGCTGTTCTCGGCTAACCTGGGTCCTCATCATGAAAAAAACAATACACAAATAACTGATGCTGAGGTGGCAGTGGGGCCTGCTTTATTTTTATGCTTTCCTTTTGAATCTGAGCAACGGAGGTGGCAGATCTGAGCTGCTGCCTTCTGAAGTGGAAGTGCATCACAGCCAGTCCATCACTGGGATAGCTTATTCACACACCTCCCTTTCAAAAAGATTTATTCTAATTTGCACGCACGTGAGTGTGTGTGTGTGTGTGTGTGTGTGTGCCTGAGTGTATGTATGTGCACCGTGTGCAAGTAACAGCAGAGGCCAGAAGTGTTGGATCCTCTGAACTGGAATTACTTTTGGAACTGGAGTTAGACAAAGTTGTGAGTTGCTTGATGGGGGTGCTGGGAACTACACCTGGGTCCTCTGTAAGAGGTAAGTGCTCTTAACTGATGAGCGCTCTCTCCGGACCCTATCTATGCCCCTTTTAATAACTGCTAGTAGAGCTTTGTGGACAGTCCTTCCTCTCAAGCTTCCATGGAGTGTACACATAGCTTCAAGTCACTTACTGCTGGGTTCTGCTCTGGTTTTCAGGGCCTCAAAGCTCACCCTGCCTTGAAAGGGTGAACATTAAAAGGAGTCTTGGATCCAGCTGGGAAGGTAATAGCCAGTTCACTCACCTGTTTCCTGATATCGTCTTTTGTAGTTTTTCTAATTGGCTGGCTGGGTATGTGCACGGGGCTCTGTGACTGGGATTCTTCGGTCACACCGTACACTGACTAGAGAGGAAGAAAGAATATGAATCACACACCCTCAGTATGGAAGAGCAGCTCAGGGCTCAACCCCTCATCCAACCCTTTCCCTCTCCTTTATGACATCAGTCAAAAGCATTTGTCCTCTGCCTGGTAAACTGTCTCTTGAAAGACCTCATTCTATATCGAGGTTACAGCGGCCAGACAATACTTCCTTCACTGAGTCAAAATTGTCTCTTTGTGTATCATTCTTTCTCCAATATGGTCTGGAGACCATCTTCTGGGGGTCCGAGGCAAAGTCGCACACCCCAGATCAACTGAATCAGAATCTTCATGGGTGACTTTGGAAATCTGCACTTTAATCTAATACTACAGGTGATCTGGGGTCAAAACTGAGTTCAAGAACAACAGCTGAAGGTTTTATGCAAAAACTCCCTTCACGTTTTCTGCCGGTCAGCAGATGACATGCCCGTTTGGCACAGAATTGAGATGGCAGTTGTCCTGCCTAGTGTTCCCTTTACATTCAACAGTTTCTGGTCTCACTTTCTACGGACATCCACAGCGATGGTGCCTGTTCCTGGTGTTGTGAACATACAAGTGACAATGTTTGCTTTGGTTAAGAAACAGTCCTAAAGGACATGCGGTGCCTAGCAGAAAGCTGCAATCAAAACACCTCACATGATATATACTTGAAGCCAAAAAATTCTGGAGTATTAGAATTAAGGGTCTTTAAAAGGCTAAATAAGGAAAATGGGAACATTTAAGATGAGAAATTTAAAATATAACACAGCAGGGCTAGAGAGATGGCCTAGCGGTTAAGAGCGCCGACACTCTTACAGAGGACCCGGGTTCGATCCCCAGCACCCACATGGTGGCCGAGAACCGTCTGAAGCTCCAATTCCAGGAGAACTCCAGTTCCAGGGGAATCTGACACCCTCTTCTGACCTCCGTGGCATTTCATGACATGGGTGCACACACTTGCATCCAGACAGTACATTCATACATATACAGAAAAAAAAGTACAACACAGCATTATCCACATCGGTGACCAATATGTAAGTAAATTTCAAGAAACACATGCAGGTGCATACACTTATACCTAGGGTCCCCCCACCCCCAGATCACACACACATACACACACACACACACACACACACACACACACACACACACACAAATCTGAAATCCCAAATCACTACAAGTAGAATATCCCACATTTTACCCCCTGGGACAGGTTTTGGTCAAAACATAGGGTAAAAATATTGTATACAATTACATTTGGGCTATGTGTATGAGGTGGTAATGCAACAAGTGACTTTTTTTTATTTTATGTATTTCTGTATGTGTATGAATGTACTGTCTGCATGCAGGTCTGTGCACCCATGTCGTGCAATGCCGCGGAGGTCAGAAGAGGGTGTTGGATTCCCCTGGAACTGGAGTTCTCTTGGATTGGAGTTTCGGACGGTTCTCGGCCGCCATGTGGGTGCTGGGGATCGAACCCGGGTCCTCTGCAAGAGCGGTCGGCGCTCTTAACCGCTAGGCCATCTCTCCAGCCCGCAACAAGTGACTTTTGTATCCAAACTTGGGTCCCACCCCAAGACAGCTCTGTAGGTATATGCAAGTATTCTAAAATCTGAAACATTTCTGATCCCTAGTGCTCAGAATTCGTAATTCGTCATTGTATGAAATAGAAATGTTTGGGGACAGACACACCTCTAACCTCTTGAAATTAGTGTCATGGAGCACAGCCGTGCTCTGCAGCATGGTCTTTGGAGAGGGTGGATGTTTTGACGGGGGGGCCGGGGCGCAGTTTGAGTATGATACCTATGGAGTACCACTCTTTTCAGTCCAGTGACAAAGTAAATTAGGGGTCATGGGGTCCTCCAGAGCCACTGAAACTCTTCCGTTTGCTTCTGAGTACCAAGTTCTTTGTAGCCGTAGATTCTCCCACATTGTTTCTTTAGTTTCCTCACTACCACCTCCCTAGAGCCGACTGCTATTTGCTCTTCATCTCAGGGGACCCTGCTTTCAGGAAGCCCTTGGGAAGCCCACGTCTGTCTTAGCTGCACCCCCTGGGGCTCCTGAACCATCCCATTCATCCTAACACAGCACGGTAGCCCAGTTGCCTGCTGTCTAGTTTCGGTCTCTACCAGACTGTGGGCTCCCCAAGGACCTGACGCTGAATCCTGGCAACAAGCACAATGCCTAGCCCATGCTAGCCACTCTGCAAGTATTTCTAGAATTTATGCATAAAATTATTTTAGAAGTAAAGTGTGGTAGAATTACAAGTAGCAAATTACTGTCTGAAGACTACCGGAAACATTTCTACCAAGCTTTGTTCATTTGTTTGTTTTTGAGACAGGGTCTCCCTGTAGCCCCAGCTGGCCTGGAATTCACTATGTAGGCCAGGCTGGCCTTGATATCACAGAGATCTCCCTCCCTCTGCTTCCTAAATTCTGGGATTAAAGGTGTGTACCACCATGCCCAGCCAATCAAGAAGTTTTAATTCAGCTAAACTAGCGAACCTTTTTAACCTTTTGTGGATTCTTCAAACGTCGACATTTTCTGATATCCATTTCCGTTGTGTTTACACAGCCTGGCTGAAAGAAAAAAAATTGTTTATAAATTCCTAAGTGAAAATTACTCTTCTAATTGAACCTAAGTAATACTATCAGATCCAGTCTATCTTTCCCCTTATGGATACCACACAGAACATTTAATCTTATCATAATACATGCTTCTCTGTGAAAGCTGACCTTATAATGGGGAAGATTGATGAGGGTCTAGTACACGTTTCTAGGATCAAACCTGTATTCAAGTGGCCAGAAAGCTTCTGAAAAGATTCCCAAGTCAGGGTAGAGAGCTATTTTTGTTGTGGTTCTTGCTTTTACTCAGTTTTGGGGGAGGTTGAAATAGATGATTCATTTTCAGTTCAACTTCCTGAGGGCAATCAAGGATTCTTTTAGTAATATGAGATTAGAAACACAGTCAAACTTCATTGCTTATGGATTTCTCCACCTGATAAAATTTATTTGTAGGGCTGGAGGGATTGCCTAGTGGTTAAGAGCGCTGACTGCTCTCACAGAGGACCCGGGTTCGATCCCCAGCACCCACATGGCGGCTGAGACCTCCAATTCCAGGAGAACTCCAGTTCCAGGGGAATCCGACACCCTCTTCTGACCTCCTCGGCATTGCACGACACTGGTGCACAAACCTGCATGCAGAAAGTACATTGATACACATACAGAAATAAATAAAATAAAAAAAAATTTATTTGTAACTTCTAGACCAATGTTCTCAGAGCTCTAATGACCATTTACAGACATGTGCAGAGCAGCAACAATGCTCAGTCACCCCATGTACCATGCCCAGCCAAGGCCCAACAGGGTGAGGCTCCACCCTTCTGTTTCATGCTGTAAAGCAGTCTCTTTAGGGTTTATTGAATGCCAAGTTTTCTACATTTTGTGCTTGTTCTTGGTGATAATTTCCCATTTTCAGTGGATTTTAAGAGGTGACAAAGAATTGTAGAATGCTTTAAGGACCAAGGGACTGCTATGTGCCATAGGAGAAAATAAACGATAATCTGGCCTGAATCATAGTTCTGCTGGCTGTGGGCTTGATGTAATTAGTCAACATTATATATTTAAATACAACATCTTCACACAGGAAGACACATTAAACAGAGTTGTATATTGGTCACTTGACATAAATTGTAACAAGCGGCTCAAAGGAAACTAGCCTATATTTCACTCAGGAGCAATGCTTCAATATTCATTAATTCAGAGCTTGCAAAAATTTTATAGAACATAACAACAGTGGATGGCAAGCATTTGCTGTATGTGAAAAGAACATTTTAAGATTTTAGGTTGAATGATGGTGGAAATGAAAATTGCTAATTTGGGAGGGCTCTGGGAGCTAGGAGCTGAGGTTCGAACACAGAGCGCTGTGTGAGCAGTTGGGGGCAGATCACGTGCTGCCCCTGCAGCAGCTTGGGGTGGAGTTTGTGTGGACTGGGTGGGTCCTGTGGACAGGGCGAGTTGGCCCAGAGGGCTCTGGGAGCTAGGAGCTGAGGTTTGAACACAGAGGGTACTGGCGTGGGCTAAGCAAGCAACATAACACCCCCCCCATCCACCAACTGGGATCCCCCAACTGGAACTCAGGATAGAGTGGCTGGCAGCAGAGGGAATACAGTGTTCAGATGGTGTCATCCAGGTTGCTACCCACCCAGCTCTTGCAGAACAGAAAGGGAAAAGTGAACTATACTTTCCAATATATAACCAAAATTGAAAGCCTAAAGCCTAGACAAGTCAACACTCCATTCATAAGGAGAATACAACAAAAACACCCAAAGGAATCAAGGAAAGTAATCCTTCAACAAAGTGAAGAGGCATTCAAGATTCGAATCAGAATACAGGCAAAAGGCTAACCACATGCCGAGAGCACAAGGAAAGAACGATATGGGAAAAGCACAGAATAACTCCACACCAAACTGTACAGAGCCAGTGGAGGACTTCTACAATGGGATCTCCCTAGAGGTAACCCGGGACACAGATCCCAAAATAACAATCACAGATATATTCAAAGAAATCATAAAAACTAAGGAGAGAGAATGAAAAACTCAGAAAGGACCTAGAGGAAGACAAGGACAAACTTCAGAAAGAACTAAAAGGAGAAAATGACAGATTCCGGAAAGAGCTAAAGGGACAAAATGACAAACTTCGGAAGGAAGCGGAAACACTGAAAAGATCCCATGCTGAAATGAAAAAGGAAACCAATGAACTACAAGAAAAGTTCGAGAAGCTCCAAAAGGAAATGGAAATAGTAAAGAAAACACAGGAAGAAATGAAAAAGGATTGAACAGTCATCCAATCAGGAGGAAAGAATGGGAAAAAGCTTCAGAAGCAGACTGGAGGAAGCAGAAGAAAGAATATCAGACCTAGAAGACAACACAGAACAACTAAAAAGCTCAAGTAAAGACTATGAAAAATTTAAAAATACACAAGAGTGGAACAACCAGGAAATGTGGGACACTATGAAAAGATCAAACCTCCGCATCATAGGGATAGAGGAAGGAGAAGAATCCCAAGAGAATGGTATTGATCAGATTGCCAACAAAATAATAGAGGAAAATTTCCCCAAATTAAAAAAAGACAAACCCATACAAATACAAGAAGCAAGTAGAACACCAAATAGAATAGACCAGAAAAGAAACTCCCCCCACCATATCATAGTTAAGATGCTAGATACCCAAAACAAAGACAAAATTCTGAAAGCCACAAGAGGAAAAACAACAAGTTACATATAAGGGAAAACCTATCAGAATTATAGCTGACTTTTCAGCACAAACTGTGAAAGCAAGAAGAACTACTATAAATGCCAACCCAGGCTAATATACCCAGCAAAAATGTCAATTCTAGTTGAAGGAAAGAGAAAAATCTTCCATGACATAAACAATATGAAAGAATACATGTTTGGAAAACCAACCCTTCAGAGAATACTTGAAGCAATTCAAAGAGGAGAAGAGCAACTATCCCCAGGCACATTGAAAGAAAAATTTAATAAAAACAGTAATGCAGAAGTAGAAACCTACACAAAAATGCAAATGTATAATAAGGTGAAAGGAAGCAACACATACCTCTCAATTATAACCTTAAATATGAATGGACTAAACTTCCCAATCAAAAGGCATAGACTGGTAGAATGGATTAGGAAACAGAATCCATCGATATGCTGTCTACAAGAAACCCATCTCACCCTTAAGGACAGGCATCAACTTAAAGTGAAAGAATGGAAAAAAATATTCCAAGCAAATAGTACTAAAAAGAAAGCACAAATTGCTATTTTATTTTATTTTATTTTTTAGAAATTGCTATTTTAATATCAGACAAAATAGACTTCAAAGTAGAAGCAATTAGAAGAGATGAAGAGGACCATTACATCTTTATCAAAGGGAAAATTAACCATGAAGACGTCACAATCATGAATATATATGCACCAAACTCCAGTGTACCAATTTTTATAAATACAAGTCAACAGGACATCAAGGCACAGATTAACCCCAATGCACTCATAGTACGGGACTTCAATACCCCACTGAGTCCTTTGGACAGGTCAACCAGACAAAGAATAAACAGAGAGACATCTGAACTGAACAATACAAAAAGGAAATGGACCTCTCAGACATCTTCCAAATATTCCACCCAAGCACCAGAGAATATGCTTTCTACTCAGCACCCCACAGAACATTCTCCAAAATTGACCACATACTTGGACACAGAAAAAAACCTCAACAAATACAAAAAAATTGAAATAATTTCATGCATTCTATCAGACCATAGTGCAATAAAGCTCAATATCAACACCAGGATAAGCCCTGCAACCTACATGAACACATGGAGAATAAACAGCACTCTCCCGAATGGATCAAGGAGGAAATGAAAGAAATAAAAGCATTCCTGGAACTAAATGACAACGACAGTACAAAACAAGAACACCTATGGGACACTTTAAAAGTTTATAGGCCTGGGTGCCTATATTAAAAAAACAGAAAGAGCACAGATAAATGAGCTAACACTGCAGCTAAAAACACTGGAAAGACAACAACAAATAAACCCTAAATGCAACAGACAGGAAGAAATAACAAAAATCAGAGCAGAAATTAATGAAATAGAAACAAAGAAAACAATACAAAAAAAATCAACAAATCCAAAAGTTGGTTCTTTGGGAGAATAAGCAAGATAGACAGACCCCTAGCTCAGTTAACCAAAAGAAAGAAAGAGCAACTCCAAATCAATACAATTCATGATGAAAGGGGAAATATCACAACAGACAGTGAAAAGATCCACACAATTATACAGGAATATTTCAAAAACCTATACTCTACTAAATTTGAAAACCTAAGAGAAATGGATGAATATCTGCAATCTGGGGAATCACCAAAGCTAAACCAAGAGGAGATTGACAGCTTAAACAGACCAATAATATATGAAGAACGTGAAAATGTAATGAGACCTCCCAACTAAAAAAAAGCCCAGGTCCAGATGGTTTCACAGCAAAATTCTATAAAACATTTAAAGAGGACTTATAACCATTATTTACTAAAACTGTTCAGAAGGATACAAGTAGAGGGAAATCTCCCAAATTCCTTCTATTAAGCCAGCATCACTCTAATACTAAAACCAGGCAAAGATGCAACCAAAAAAGAGAACTACAAACCCATCTCATTAATGAATTCAGATGCAAAAAAGCTCAACAAAATACTTGCAAACCTTATACAGACCCACATCAAAAAGATCATTCACCATGATCAAGTTGGATTCATACCAGAGATGCAGGGATGGTTCAACATAGGAAAATCAGTAAATATCATAAAACACATAAATGGACTGAAGGACAAAAACCACACAATCATCTCAATTGATGCAGAAAAGGCCTTTGACAAAATCCAGCATTCCTTCATGATTAAAGTATTAGAGGGACTTGGACTAGAAGGATCATTCCTCAAGAAAATCAAAGCCATATATAAGAAACCCACAGCCAGCACCATCCTAAATGCAGAAAAGTTAGAAGGATTCCCGATAAAGGTAGGAATACTGCCGACAAGGCTGCCCCTTGTCACCACTCCTCTTCAATATAGTGCTTGAAACACTGGCTAGGGCAATAAGGCAAGAAAAGGCAATTAAAGGAATACTAATTGGAAAAGAGGAAGTAAAACTATCCCTTTTTGCAGACGATATGATAGTTTACCTAAGGGACACTGAAAACTCCACCAGAAAACTCCTAGAAATGATTAAAAGTTTCAGTAAAGTGGCGGGATACAAAATTAACCTAGAAAAACCAGTAGCCTTCTTTACACCAACAACAAGCAACTGAAGAAGGCATACAAGGAGACCTTCCCACTCACAACAGCCTTAAAAACAATACAATACCTCGGAACAAACCTAACCAAAGACACCAAAGATCTCTACAACAAAAATTATAAGCTCCTGAAGAAGGAGATTGAAGAAGACATCAGAAGATGGAAAGACCTCCCATGCTCATGGATTGGAAAAATTAATATAGTAAAAATGTCCATTCTACCCAAATTACTATACAGATTCAATGCAATCACAATTAAAATCCCAAGGTCATTCTTCACAGGCTTGGAAAAAATTTTTAAATTCATATGGAACAACAAAAGACCCTGAATAACCAAAGCAACCCTGACTGAAAAGAGCAAAACAGGGGGGATTTCCATACCAGACATCAAACTATACTACAGGACTATAGTCATAAAAACAGCCTGGTACTGGCACAAAAACAGACCTGTAGACCAATGGAACAAAATTGAAGATCCAAACTTGAGCATATAAAATTTCCGCCACCTCATTTTGACAAGGGGGCCAAAAAGACTCAATGGAGGAAAGACAGCATCTTCAGCAAATGGTGTTGGCAAAACTCGATCACCACTTGCAGAAAAATAAAACTAAACCCCTACCTCTCACCCTGTACATAAATCAACTCCAAATGGATCAAAGACCTCAATGTGAAACCCAAAACTCTGAAAGTGATAGAAGAAAAAGTTGGCAGCAACTTACAAGACAGGTGTAGGAAAAGACTTTTTAAATCAGACAGCAGCTGTTCAGGAAATAAGGTCGACAATTCACAAGTGGGACCTTATTAAACTCAAAAGTTTCTGTAAGCAAAAGAAACAGTCAGGGAAGTTAAGAGAAAACCCACAGAGTGGGAGGAAACCTTCACTGCTGATACATCTGACAGAGCATTAACTTCCAGAATATATAAACTATTCAAAAAAACAAGTAAGAAAACAATGACTCACTCAAAAGATGGAGTATAGAGCTGAGCAGAGACTTCACAAGTGAGGAAATAGAGATGGCTGAGAAACATCTTAAAAAGTGTTCAACATCACTAATAATTAAGGAAGTACAAATTAAAACCACTTTAAAATATCATTTCACTCTGATAAGGCTGGCAAGGATCAAGAAAACAAATGATACTAAATGCTGGAGAGGGTGTGGGGAAAGGGGAACACTCATCCACTGCTGGTGGGAATGAAAACTTGTACAACTACTATGGAAAGCAGTATGGAGAACACTTAAAAGATTCAAAATGAGCCTACCACCTGACCCAGCCATACCACTTCTGGGAATATATCCATCAAACTCTTCCTACCACAGAGATACATGTACAGCCATGTTTATTGCAGCTCTCTTCACAATAGTGAAGAGCTGGAACCAACCCAAATGCCCCTCAACCAACAAGTGGATAGAGAAAATGTGGTATATCTACACAATGGAGTTCTATGCAGTGGTAAAGAAAGATGACATCATGAAATTTGCAGGTAAATGGGTGGAACTAGATTTTATGCTAAGTGAAGTAACACAATCCCAGAAAAACAAAAGATGAATGGTATCCCTTATCTGTGGATGTTAGTACCAAGTACCTAGTTGTAAGACACACTGAACAACATTAATGTTATATTCCTCATAATCTAAAGACAACTATGCTCCTGCAATGTGGATCCCTAAACAGGTTCTAGAGCTGAACTAACATGTATTTTCAGACCTTGGGTTTTGGGTACATGATGGAGGGTATGTGTGCATCTTTTAGAGTATTATGGGATTGAAATGGAAGGATGCAAATCAAGAAATATGCTCTGGAAATAACATACAGTTTGCTTCTAAAGGATACAATCTTAATATAGGTGTAATAGGCTGGTGCAACTTAGCCTTTCTGGGTGCTTAACGACTATACTTAATGCCCATACCAATTCGGCCGAGGGACCTAAGGGATAACCTTGTTCTCTGCCCTCAGAGGTCAACTAAGTCTTAGGGGATTGGGATAACCTTGTTCTCTGCCCTCAGAGGTCAACTAAGTCTTAGGGGATTATGCATGGGGGCACCTCTTGAAATGTCCTACAGACATGGGTCACCAGTCTTCCCATTCAGGGAGGTATTGGAGAGCTACTGATGGGACTTCAGCCAGTGTCCAGTCTACAGAGAGGAAAGTCTGCTCATGCTTCAGAAAAGGAAGCCTGGTCTAGCAAGACCTGCTTTTGTCCTCTAGTAGATGGAACAGGTAAATGAAAAGCTGAAAGAAGCAAGGCACTCCCCCCTCCCCCCAAAGAAAAACCCCGAGAGACCCCTGAGGACCAGATCCTCAACTGACCTGGAGAAAACAAAAACCTTGGTTAATCTGGGCTAATTTTGTGGCCTTAAGCATCCAAAAGGAAAGTATAACCAGTTACAAATAATCAGTAAGACCAGAGAGACTGTACTGCAGACATAGAACTTGAGATCTTAGTAAAAAAGACAAAAAGAATAAAGAGAGAGTACTGTTGTTTGTCCTATCTCCAATTCTTACTGGCAAGTTCATCTACTCTGTGGCTGCCACCACTTTTGGCACTCCTCAAATGCACAAGACATTGTTTTTTAACCTCCTAATATGGATTGAGGACTCATGTCTTTCCAAGAATCCTCCAAACTTTCAATGCCAGATGGGGACTACTGAAATACCCAGCTTATGGACTAAACAGCTAAGGGGATGTCAGCCTCGTCAGAATATAGACTGTCATTGTTGGACTACCTGGGCTGTATCATGGAGGCCAGTGCAGGGGGATCAAGACAAGGTGCATGCTTACTGGACTTCATTTTGGAGGACCATGGGAGGGAAAGACCCCAGTGTGGAGCAAAAGTGCAGGACTGATGTTTGGGGTTGCCAAGGAGGAACCTTTGAGCACTTCCTTAGGGAAAACATGACATCTTTTAAGGAAGAAAAAAAAAATCCTCCAATTCAAGTGATATGTGTATGTATGTGTATATAACTATGTATATATCTATATATAATGTAGCAATACATGTATGGTGGAGTTCAGGGACTTGGGTGGGATAGGGGGCATGGAAGGGGAAGTGACTCTAGATTTGATCGAGAAATGATGTGTGACCTATGGAAAAAGTTTAATAATGGTAATAATAATGGTAACAATAATGGTAATAATAACAAAAAGAAAAAAAAACATGAAGATCTAAAGTTGATCATAAGAAAATACAGGACACTTATTGGAGAGAGATGTGAGAAAGACATAGCAGTATAGAGTCAGTCAGAATTCATCCCAAGTATTTAAGTTTAATCACCAAATATTAAATGGCTTCTATCATCTTGAATTTTCCCAATTTATAGTTTTGCTTCACAGTGAACACCTGAAAGGGGGCAATGATATTGATTATTTCTGAATGGATGGGAAAAGAAAGTGAAGTAAGCATAGAATTTGAGTTAATAAATTAGAGGAAAACTTGTAAAAAAATAAATATGTACAGATATATTGATAAAAAAAGAAAATTGCTAATTTGGAGGAATGTAAACCTCAGAGTTCCAAAGTTCTTCTGGAACTTCTATCATTCCCCAAACTCTATATTTTCATAGGTGGATAATTTTTATTTTTTATTTATTTTTATTTTATGCGTATGAGTGTATTGCCTGCATATAGGTAAGTGCACCTATGTTGTGCAACGCCCATGGAGGTTAGAAGAAGGTGTCAGATCCCTGGGAAGTGGAGTTACAGATGGTTGTTAGGCATCATGTGGGTGCTGGGATTTGAACCTGAGTCTTCTGCAAGAGCAGCCACTGAGCCATCTCTCCAGCTAGGTAAGTAATTTTTAAAAGGTAGAACTGATTTGCCCTCCAGAAAGTCTCTGATAAATTAATATATAGATTCAATGCAATCCCAATCAAAATCCCTATGACTTTTTTTCACAGAATTAGAAAAATCAACATCCTAAAATTCATATGGAAAAACAAAAGACTCCAAATAACCAAAGCATTCCTGAGCAAAATGAGTGGGGGAATTAGAGGGGGAATTATTATACCATATTTCAATCTCTACTACAGACTGATAGTTATAAAAACAGCATGGTACTGGCACAAACATAGACCCGTAAATCAATGGAATAAAATCAAAGACCCAAATTTGAGTACATATGATTTTGGCTAACTGATATTTGACAAAATATCCCAAAACATTCAGTGGAAGAAAGATAGCATCTTCAGCAAATGTTGCTGGAAAAACTGGATCACCTTGTGTAGAAAAATGAAATAAAACCCCTATCTTTCACCTTATACAAAAGTCAATTCTAAATGGATTAAAGACCTCAATGTTAAACCTGAAACTCTGAAAATGTTACAAGAAAATATTGGCAGTAACCTACTAGATATAGGTGTAGAAAAGACTTTCTAAATCAGACAGCAGTTGCACAGAAACTAAGGTCAATAATCAACAAGTGGGACCTCATTAAACTAAAAAGCTTCTGTACAGCAAAAGAAACAATCAAAGAAATGAAGAGAAAACCCACAGAGGGGGAGGAAATCTTCATCAGTGACACATCTGACAGAGGTTTATATCCAGATTATATAAATTACTCAGAAAACAAAGGACCAAGGAAACAAATGACCCAAATTAAGAGATCTCAACAGCGACTTCTCAAGAGAAGAAGTTAAGATGGCTCAGAAACATCTTAAAAAGTGTTCAACATCATTACTAATTAAGGAAATGCAAATCAAAACCACTTTAAGATTTCATCTTACAAAAAAAAAGATTTCATCTTACACCAGTAAGATTGGCTATGATCAAGAAAACAATGCCAGGGGCTGGAGAGATGGCCTAGCAGTTAAGAGCGCGACCGCTCTTGCAGAGGACCTGGGTTTGATCCCCAGCACCCACATGGTGGCTGAGAACTGTCTATAGCTCCAATTCCAGGAGAACTCCAGTTCCAGGGGAATCCGACACCCTCTTCTGACCTCCACGACATTGCACGACACGGGTGCACAAACTTGCATGCAGACAGTACATTCATACACATACAAAAATAAATAAAATAAAAAAGACTAAAAATGAACCTCCCATTTGACCCAATTATACCACTCCTACATGTATACCCAAAGGATTCATCCTATAAGAGAGATACGTGCACGACCATGTTTATTGCTGCTCTTTTCACAACAGCAAAGAGCCAGAAGCAGCCTAGGTGTCCCTCAACTGATGAGTGGGTAATGAAGACGTGGTATATTTATATAATGGAGTTCTATGCAGTAGTGAAGAAGGACGACATCATGAAATTTGTAGGCAAATGGATGGAACTGGAAGCTGTTATGCTGAGTTAACAGAGTCTCAGAAAAACAAATGACATATGTTATCCCTCATTTGTAGTTCCTAACACCAAATCCTTATATGTAAGTCAAAGTGGGTAACTTGTCAGTAAAGATAATGTCACATTGATTGTTACCACTATAGATATAGCTTGAAGTATACATCTCTATTTTTCTTAGTTGTAAGATTTATGAGAAAGAACAAAATTTTTTAAAGTACATTAAAATATACATCAACTTGCTATATAATTTAGGAATGTAAAGTTGTATTTTTACATGTATACAAGCTTATAGTTAAACTGTGAATCCCTAAATATGTTTTGCAGTTAACCTATAGTTTGATTTCAGATTTTGTAAATTTGCTATATGTAAGGAGTGGAAAAAAAAAGCTAAGATTAGGATCATGAACATCAAAGGCTGGGATAGATGCTCCCAAAGCATTGAGTTTGAGATGTTGCTTAGAGTACTGGATCGCAAGAAGACTGTGACAAGCTTCAAGTAGAAAACACATTGTTTCAAAAGCTTTGTTCAAAGCATAAAGTACAAGCTCTTAGCTGTGAATTTGATGCTAATAAATAACAATGTACTGAATAAGTAGATGGTGTTTTTATAACAAAATACACATAAAACAAGGCTATATGGGGATGACTTTGTATAGTAGAAGCAGGAAATGAGAAATTACTGATAAAAGCTACAAAATTTTAGTTACACAAAATGAATAAACCCTGAGTATCTAATGTACAACATGGTAGCCATATGAATAATTTTGTAGTTTATGTTTGAATCATTCTAAGAAGGTTGATGTTAAATGCTTTCACCAATAACGAAGTTACATAGTGACTGATTGATTGACTGATTGATTGATTAATGAAGATTTTGTGACCAGAGACCTCAGAACTTACTTCTGTAATTCTTTAAGGAATAATGGACTGATACTTGATAATGTAATGTTTAAGGAAACTAGAAATCTTAATTAGTTTAAATGACAATTATGTATGTATAGTTTTAATGTTTTGTTTGATTTGGAAACATATTCCATAAAACTTGTTAAAAAAAAGTCTCTGTGATATAGGAATGAATGGCAAGACCAATTTCAAAAGCTTAGCGATTATCTTAAGAATGAGTCTGTTGGTCAATAAAATCAATCTTTTCTTTGAAGAAAACAGCGAGGGTGGAGGGGATGAATTCGGCCTAGACAACTGTGATGGTTCTTTTTTTTCAACTTGACACAAACTAGGGACACTTGAGAACAGACACCTTGACTGAGGAATCTCTTCCATTGGAGTCGTTGATGGCTATGTCTATGAGACATTTCTTGATTGCTGGTTGATATAGGAGAGCCCAGACCATGGACTATGCTGTCCCTGGCCAGGTGAGTCTGGGCTATAGAGGAGGGGTTATTGAACAGCTGGAGGAAGCAAACCAGTAAGCAGCATTCCTCCATGGTCTCTGCTTTAGTTCCTGCCTCTGGGTTCCAGCTTGATTTCCCTCAAAGATGGACTCTGCCTTGCAGGTGTAAGGTGAAACAGACCCTTTCCTTCCCAAGATGGTTTTGGTTAGTGATCACAGCAACAGGAAACAAACTGGGCAGGAAGCAGGCAGAGCTTCCTTACCACCGGCCTGTGGACATCCCAAAAGGCCCGTTCTTGACTGTCCAAAATTTTTCTTTCTGTCTTGTCCTTTTTCCGGTCAATCCTGAAAGAGTGAAGAGAAGAAGTGAGAGGATTTTTGTGTTTTTGTCTTGCAACTCCTCAGCAATCTTCTGCTCCTAGGAGCTAAAATGTACCTGAGACTAATTGCTCCCAGCCTGGTCCCTCCAGAAAATATCAGAAACTCCACACATTCCATGAACTTGCTTTAGTCTGGATTACAGATTACCACATGTGTGCAACGAACACGGTGGGCAGAAAATAAGAACGAGCAGGCACAGAGATGTCCACGTGGGGTGCGGAGGTCTGGGTTATAAAGGACGGAATTGGCCTGCCCCTACTTCAAAGTGAATATTGTGTATGCAAATTGAGAAGAAGGAATACACCCACCTGTGGCCAGTACTCTACCCCAAATCTGAAAGTTTAACTTTAGATTCATAGCAGCCAGAATGTCTGGAAAATGCTCCAGTTATGTGTCTTAAACCATTTGGCTTTCTAAAGGCACAGTATACCTCTGGCTTGTGATGAGGCCCCAAAGACAAATGTCACCGGCCTAAAGTAGGGAAAGCACAAAATGCAGGAGAGAAATTACAGGTGACAGAGACAGATTCCTTGTGTTCTCTGATCAGCAGCCCACGGAAGAGGCTTTTTCCCCCTTTCAAAATATGTGTTACTTCCTATTATCTAAGTAAAAGCAACTCGTATTAATTGCTGTGTAACTTCTGGTTCTCGGCTCTCTTGGGAGCCCTTTAGTTTATTGGACTGAAATAAATCCATAATCACCCTGTGATTTTTGTGATAATTGCTGTGTACTTAAATGGCCCACAATTATAATGTAATAACAGAGTTAATCAAAAAAGTTAATGGAGAAAAACCATATATGTATAAAGTGACAGTTCCCCCTCCTTGATAACATGTGATGCCATTTGATTTGGGGACAGCTAATCTGTGCTTACCTGTGCTTTCCAGTGATCTGTGTGTACACTGGCACAGATATCCCTCGGTCCATCCAAATCTGAACCTCTACCCACCTTCTACTTCTCCAGATGTCTCATAGAGCAGCTTAGCACCAGAACCTGGTACCTTCCTCCTTGGGGAGGGGGGCATCTGGCAGTACTGGGGGGCAGGGGAGACCAGGAGGTGGCTGACATTGTAGAGCAGGGAAAGGCAGAGATAACGGAGTGTGGGTAACAGCAACGACAGCATGCTGATTGTGGGGCCAGATGACCACTGCTGTGATCTGTTCTTACCCCATAACCCAAAACCCAATTCTAGGTGCAGGGAGCAGGAGGAGGTCACCCACAGAGTGTGAAAGGGCTTCTCTGGAGCCCTGTGGGCGCTATTTACCTACAAGTGGTACCCAGAAAAAGGCCCTTGCGTTCTCCTAGCTCGGCTCTTTTCCGTCCCTTATCTGTCCACCTCTGCCTATTGACATGACTGGCTAAGCCAGACTCCATCACTGCGAAGAACAGAGAGACCTGGACCACGGCAGTTTCACGTCCAAGAATTTTGTGGATCTGTGTGACAACTATGTTTATGGGCTGGGGGACAGTTATTCCATCTCATGCTTCCTTAGGGAAGAAGGAATCCCCACTCTGCCTCTATGAAGGAGAATATGGGCAAAATCCTTCTAATTTTTTTCTTCCTTCCCTCTTGTGTAGGATGAATGACTTAACTTATTGGAAGAATGGGAAGGAGGAAAGGAGAAAGCTCAGGTTGGTCTTTCTGGGTGTTCATCTGAGTCAGGATATCTGTTCTCTGCCATAAGTTGACAGAGGTCAGCTCCATCCTGGTGGAGGGTGCTGACAGAGGCCCACCTCTGCCCAGAAAAGACACAGATCCTAAGCCACTCCAAAAATCTGAGTGTGTGTTTTATTTTCCAACTAATTTTAAGCTTCTTCCCTATATGGGAGAAGGGAGAAGGGGGGCTTGTCTTCTCTCTTGGTTTAAGTGTGGCATGTTTCCCACAGATGCATGTGTTTGAGCACTTGGCCCTCAGATGTGGGTGTTGTTTAGGAGAGTGTCAAGCTTTTAGGAGGTGAGGTCTGGTATTGAGGGTGGGTGGCTGGGGGCAGACCTTCGAAGGTATGGCCCAGTCTGGATCCCTCTGCTTCCTAATTCTCCACAATGTGAGTAGCTTCTGCCACACACTTCTACTATGCACTCTGTCACACCTTCCTGCCAAGGTGGTCTGAAACCCCTAAAACCATGAGTCAAATAAATCTTTCTTCCCTTGAGTTGCTTCTGTCGCTATTCTAAGTGACAAGAAAAGTATCTAACACATCCTCTCTGAAACTCCAATGTGTTTACCTAGGAAGTCAAAACCTCTAGGCCTATAATAAACTGGGTCTGACATTTTCTAGTCCCCTAACACAGAAGGCTTATTGAAAATCATCCGGGCAAACGTACATCTTCTTACAGGGTGAGCTTTGCATTTGGGCAGGATCCTCCTCATCTGATGAAACATGCTTTGGAAGTTGTCTTAATGTGACATTAGTTCCAAAGGTGAGACTACATCCTGACCTTTTTTACCCAGATGGGAGTAACCAACTCAGCTGGAAACCTCACTGGGGCTACCACACCCTTATACCATCTCCAGACTCTAGAGAGTTTTTTTTTCTCTCTGAAGAGTCTCTGTTGAGTTCACCTACTTTACTTGTGCTTCGGCTTGCATAAAGATGAATTCCCACTTCCTTGCAAAGGCTCGCTGCAGTCTTGCTAAGTTTTCCTAAAGAGAAATGAAAATCAATACAAAGGCATTAATCATCAGGAGTTAATACATGGACACCTATGGTTATTACGAGGCAGCCATCCGTTTTGGTTACTTCTAAGAAAATAGCAGGGCCCTGTGTTAAATCCACTGGACAAGAACCCAATTCAAACCCTGCTGAAGAGCTGAATGATGACTGTTCCTTTACAGATCCATTAATTCTGAAATCTCTGGTTTACCTGATTCATTTCTTCTTGATGGTCAGAATACAACTCATATAACCTTTGGTAGAAAGGCTATTGGAGAGGTTGGAGAGGTGGCTCAGTGGCTGAATGTGTATTGCTCTTGCAGAAGATCTGTATTTGGTCCCCAGTACCCACATCAGGTGGCTCACTACTGCCTGTAACTCCAGCTCCAGGAGGATCTAATGCATGTGTGGACACCTGTACACACGTGTGCACGCATGTACACACACACCCACACACACTTACAAATAAAATGAATCTTTTTAAAAAAGGTTCCTGGGGGGCTGGAGAGATGGCCTAGCAGTTAAGAGTGCCGGCTGCTCTTGCAGAGGACGGGGTTTGATCCCCAGCACCCACATGGTGACTGAGAACCTGTCTATAGCTCCAATTCCAGGAGAACTCCAGTTCCAGGGGAATCTGACACCCTCTTCTGACCTCCGAGGCATTGCACGACGGTGGTGCACAAACCTACATGCAGACAGTACATTTATACACATAAAAAAAAAAAAGGTTCCTGGAAAGAGTAGTGTACAGCTGTTGGGGAAGGCATGGCAGAGTCTGTGCAACCTGTTGGCTCCTTCAAGAGCAAAGCTCAGGATGGGTCTCTGAATGACGTTTTCCAGCAGAGAGCCGGGCAAGAGGCAGGGAAGGAAGACCAAGACCGAGAGAGGTCTTTCCATTAGGGCTTTTTTTTTTTTTTTTACTTTTCTTTTTGTAAAATTTATTTTATGTACATGAATATATTGCCTGCACATATATATGTAAGTGCACCCCTGTCATGACAATGCCCATGGAGGTCAGAAAAGGCATAATTCCCCTGGAACTGGAGTTACCAATGGTGGTTTGCTGCCATATTGGTGCTGGGACTTGAACCCAGGTCCTCTGCAAGAACAGCCAGTGCTCTTATCCACTGAGCCATCTCTCTAGCCCCACATTAGTGCTTCTTAAGGTCATGTTCAGAAATGGATCAGGGACTGTCTATAGTGATGTCCATAAAAAGAAAAACCCAGAAACAGAAAGAGGAGAGGGGGGAGAAGAGGGAGGGGGTGAGAGAGATATTCAGGACTGTCCTTAGTGGGGAAGGGGGGATATTTTCTCCCAGCTTGCAGACTACCTAGTGTGGAGGAGTATTTGACAGGCACTCTAATGATCCTCCTAATTCTGATTAATGCAAGTCTAGAATCAACATTACGGTGTGTATTTCCATAGAGCTCATGCCAACACTAATTGATTACCCTCATTAGTGGATTATTAATATAAAAGACGATTCATTTGAGGAGTACAACTTCACATCTATTACCAAGGCTGGTGTGTAACCTCTTCTAAGAGATCTGTCCCTTTGACTCCTGTGCTGTTCACAGGAAGTCCTGCTGGTCACCTGGGGAGAAGTGATATGAACTATGACTGCCTTGCTGTGGAATACTAGGCAGCCACTTAAAATGGCAATGTAGATTAGAATTACTAACACAGATATTACAGTCTATGGATGGAAAAGCAGCCATATTAATAATGCTTCAGTCATTCACTATTTTTGTAAAGAAAAAAAGGTGTGTATAGAAAAAACATCTTAGTGAGAGAATCTTCATTTTCCCTCCTTTTTTTTTTTTGCTGTTCGAATTTTTGTTTTCTACAAAGAATATCTGTAAACCAGAAAATTTTAATAAAATTAGTATAGTTTGGAAAGAAAATACTTTTTAGTTTTTAACCATTTTGTACAGAACTCTAGCCTAGAAAAAAATCTTTATGCTGTATTCTTTACAAATACTAGAGCTGACCAATGTAGGGCAAGAGAACAGAAAATGGAATAAAACTCATTGGGAGTTGATGCTGTCTTGTTTTTGTGCTGGTCCAGTTCTAAAACATGGAAACCTAGTCAAGAACAGAAGGTTCCGATGCTTTCCTGGTGTTGTGTTAGGGAAGTCATGTGGTCACGGCAAAGCTGGTTGTTGTGTATATAGCAAGGAAAACAGCAGTCTTTGGAAAGATGCTGATGTGCCTGCTGGGGTCAGGGCAGACAGGGGCAGGGCCAAGCTTCCAGGACACTCAGAGTCACACACTCACCACGCCAGGTTTGAAGACAGTCACATATGACGTCCAACATCTGATCTGACATGCAAACACTAGCCAGATCTCTGCTCCTCGACCCAATCACAAGCCTGTAATGTGAGTGGGATCAAAGACAGTGGCACGCCACACTCAAGCTCTGCAGTCCAGTGTCCACACATTTGCCTTTGGTGATAGAGAGAGGCCCTATGGTCCAGTTGGCTTCCTAGATGTGAGGATTCAAAGCCTGGCAGAGTGGAGCCTCCTGGTATTTCTTTGGGAAGAGTAGAGAGAGTGGGAGGGGTCCGTGGAATGTGGGTGGGGCTGAAGATGCCGCCAATTCAGGACTTTCAAGGAAGGATTCCACACCACTCTCAATGCTGCCTCTCCTCCCCAGCTCCCACCCTTCAGTCCTTTCCAAGCTGGGCAGCCCCTGCACCAGAAGGTGGACAGGAAGAGGGAGGAGGGGAAGAGGGAGGAAGTAGGCACGTGAACTAATGTTTATGAGCCATGTAAGCCCAGTTCAGGGAAAAGATTCAGAAATCAGAACTTAAAATTATGACTTTTTTTTGTTTTTTTGAGACAAGGTCTCCCTTTAGTCCCATCTGGCCTGGAGCTCGCTGGCCTTGAACTCACAGAGATCCGCCCGCCTCCGTCTCCCTGGTGCTGGGATTAAAAGTGTGTGCCACCATGTCCAACCTTTAAAATTATTTTTTAAAATTGTCTGTGAATCTTTGTGTTCTTTGTGATTTTTATTTTTGGATTCTGTCCAGTAGGGATGGACATGAGTGAGGTGGTAGACCTTTTAATTTTTGCAAAGAATCTCATTTATAAAGGAAGATGGAGGAGGACGGTAGGCAAGTGCGGAAAGGAGATGTCCTTGCCACAGACACCTTGTTATATTGTCTGGATTGGATTTTGGTCATTGGATTCTGTCTCTGCTAAGCACAGAAGAGTGAATATAAAGATGAAATTTTAAATTTTAATGAAAATTATTTGACAACAAAGTTGAAAATTTATCTTCTAGAACAAATTTGGTGAATTTTAACACATCTATACCTTTATATAACCACCAACAGAATCAGGATTTGGGATAGTTTTATCACCTCCAGACTTTTCTGGGCTACCTGTTTATAGTAATGCCCCACACTATCTATAACAACAGCCCTTGAATTCCTTGTTTTTCCCTAGAATAGGATAGTGCTGGCTTTACAAGGGTATCATACAATGCAACTGATGGTTTAAGATTGTATTTGTTCACTCAACATGATATCTTTGATACTCAAAAAGTGATTATGTACATCAAGAATTCATTCCTTTTATGTAGAATGTATTATTCCATTGTATGGAATGTACCATACATAGTTTGTTTAGTCATTTACCTACTAAGGAATTTTTGGGTTGCTTTCAGTCTTGGGTACCACATATAAAGCTAGTATGGACAGTAGCTTATGATTTTATGTGAACGTGGGTTTGATTTCTCTACTTGGTTACATATGATAACTACATGTTTAGCTTTATAAAAACTGCTGAGGTATTTTTCTAGAGGCTGCGCCATTTTTCCATCCTTCTGGCAATGCAAGAGAGCTCCAGTTGCCTTTTGAGTTCACCATCACTTGGTATTACCAATACTTCTAAAAACATATTTTATTTATTATTTTATGTGTATGAGTATATTGCTTGCATGTAGGTAGGTGCACCTGTGTCATGCAATGCCTGCAGAGATCAGAAGAGTGCATTGGAGTCCCTGGAACTGAAGTTAAGGACAGTTATTTGACGCCTTGTGGGTGCTGGGAATAAAACCCGGGTCCTCCATAAGAGCAGTCAGTGCTGTTAACCACTGAGCCATCTCTCTAGTTTCAATACTTTTTTTTGGTCTTTTCAAGACAGGGTTTCCCTATAGCCCCAGCTGTCCTGGAACCCTCTATGTAGACCAGGCTGGCCTTGAACTCAGATATCCACCTGCCTCTGCCTCCTGAGTGCTGGGATTAAAGGTGTGTGGCATCACGCCTGGCTCAGTCTCAATACTTTTTTTATTTTAGCATTCTAATGGGTGCAATGGTACCTCACCATGGGTCCAATCTGTTTATTAAATGGCTAATAGTGGGGGCTGGAGAGATGGCCTAGCGGTTAAGAGCGCCAACCGCTCTTACAGAGGACCCGGGTTCGATCCCCAGCACCCACATGGCGGCTGAGAACCGTCTGAAACTCCAATTCCAGGAGAACTCCAGTTCCAGGGGAATCCGAGACCCTCTTCTGAACTCCGCAGCGTTGCACAACACGGGTGCACAGACTTGCATGCAGACAGTACATTCATACACATACTGAAATAAATAAAATTAATAAAAAAATTAAAAAAAATAAATGGCTAATAGTGTTTATCATCTTTTCATGAGCTTATTAATCATCTTTTGGTCCTGGGGTAAAATAGCTGTAGAAGTTCTGTGCTTCCTTTTACATTGAGATCTATCTATCTATCTATCTGTCTATCTATCATCTATCTATCTTGTATCTACCTATATTCTAGCTATCTCTTATCTATATCTCATCTATCAACCTATCAATCTATATATCATCTATCTCTCATCTATCTCTCATTTATCTATCTATCTATCTATCTATCTATCTATCTATCTATCACCATGTATCTATCATCTATCTATTGGAAACAGGGTCTTACTATGTACCCCAGGCTGGCTTCACAGTACTTTAATTTCAGCTTCTTGAGTGCTGAGATTACAGGTATGTGTCACCATGCCCAGCTTGAGTTGTTTAATTTTAGTTGCTAAAGTTTGAGAATTATTTATATAATGATGGGATTTCGCTGTGATGGTCTGGGTTGTTGATAACAAAGGAGAGGGAACAGGAATCTTCCGTCCTGCTGTCTAGAAGGGACTGGAGTGGAAAGAAAGGAAAACCACAGACTTGGACAGGGCTGCCGAGGTGCCATCCCTCCCACCCTGGGCCTGGGAGTCATCGTACTCACTGCTTCGTAGTCTGCCAGTTCCAGTCTCGCTTTGTTCTGCATTGTCCTCTTACAGAGATAGATGGCTAAGGAAGAAGAAAAATGACTGTGTAAACCCAGCAGTACAGTGGAATGTGCCCAGCCTGCACCTGCCCAGCCACCCCCCGCCCAGCTGCCCTTGTTGCCGCCCAGCTTCCAGGAGGAGTAGCTTCTCTAAGTGGAAGTCATCACCCTGACAATCCCTTTCCTCCTCTTGCCTCTGCTATGCTCTAGACATGGGTCACTCAGAGTGACCTTCCATGGTCATGACCACGTTACCTCTGGGCCTGAAGCCCTGCACTGAGTTGTCAGTGACATCTGAAAAAAGACTGGGTCTTTAGAGTCACAAACACAGCTCTTTGCAATTCTGTCTCTGTTCTGGCAACTGCCTATCCTCTCACAAAGTTTGGGGGCCACCAATCTTAGCTCCACATCTCTGTGTATGTGTCCTTTATGTAGGATGCCTCTTTTTTTCTTCCATGTCTACTAGATATAGGTGTTAGAAAGACCTTCTCTAAATCCAGCAGTTGCACAGGGCACCTAAGGTAAAACTCAACAAGTGGGACCTCCCTTAAACTAAACAGCTTCTGTACAGCAAAAGAAACAATCAAAGAAATGAAGAGAGAAACCCAACAGAGGGGGAGGACAGGAAGGAAATCTTCATTCAGTGACCACATCTGACAGAGGTTTATATCCAGATTATATAAATTACAAAATACAAAGGACAAGGAAACAAAATGACCCCACTTACGAGATCTCAACAGGCAACTTCTCAAGAGCAGCAATTTATGAAGGCTGAGCAACATCTTAAAAAAGTGTTCAACATCGTCAATAATTAAGGAGGAATGCAAATCAAACCACTTTTAAGATTCATCTTACAACAAAAGAATTCCTCTTACTCCAGTAAGAGTGGCTATGATCCAGAAGAAAACAATGCCAGGGGCTGGAGAGCTGGCTAGCAGTTAATAGCGCCGATCCGCTCTTGCAGAGGACCCATTGGGTTTGCTCCCCAGCACCCACATGGTGGCTGAGAACTGTCTATGCTCCAATTCCAGGAGAACTCCAGTTCCAGGGGAATCCGCCCCCCTCTCCTGACCCCCGACATGCACGACATGTGTGCACAAAACTGCATGCAGGACAGTACATTCATACAACATTACAAAATAAATAAAAAAAAAAGACTAAAATGAAACCTCCCATTTGACCCAATTATACCACTCCTAACTGTATACCCAAGATCATCCTATAAGAGAGATACGTGCACGACCATGTTTATTGCTGCTCTTTCACACAGGCAAAGGCCAGAAGCAGCCAGGTGTCCTCAATATGAGTGGGTATACTTAAGAACGTCTCCGGTATATTATACTAACTGGTAGTTCTTGCAGTAGTGACAGACATCATGAAACTTTGTAGTCAAAATGGATGTGAACTTGAAGCGTTCTGCTGAGTAACAGCTTGAGTCTCAGAAAAACAAACATATGTTATCCCCATTTGTGGTTTCTCCTAACACCACATCCTTATATGTAAGTTCAAAGTGGGTAACTTGTCAGTAAAGATAATGTCACATTGATTGTTACCACTATAGATCTAGCTTGAAGTATACATCTCTATTTTTCTTAGTTGTAAGATTTATGAGAAAGGAACAAAATTTTTGAAAAGTAATTAAACTATACATCAGACTTTGCCTATATGTAATTTATGAATGTAAAGTTGTATTTTTACATGTATACAAGCTTATAGTTAAACTGTGAATCCCTAAAATATGTTTTGCAATTAACCTATAGTTTGATTCAGATTTTGTAACTTTGCTTTATGTAATGAGTGGAATAAAAAAGCTAAGATTAGGATCATGAACATCAAAGGCTGAAATAGATGCTCCCAAAGCACAAATTTGAAGTGTTGCTTAGGTAGTCCTGGAGTGCAGGAAGGCTGTGACATGCTTCATGTAGAAAACACATTGTTTTTACAAGCTTTGTTCAAAGCATAAAGTAAAAGCTCTTAGCTTTGAATTTGATGCTAGTGAACTAACAATGTACTGAATAAGTAGATGGTGTTTTATAACAAAATAACACATAACACACAAGGAGCTAATGGGATGACTTTGTATAGTCGAGCAGGAAATGAGGAAAATTACTGATATAAAAGCTACCAAAAATTTAGTTCACAAATGCCTAAACCCTGGAATTCTAATGTACCAAAACATGGTAGCCATATGCATAATTTTGTAGTTTATTGTTGAATCATTCTAAGAGGTTTGCTTGATGTTAAATGCTTTCACCAATAACGAAGTTACATAGTGACTGATGATGACGATTGATTTGATTAATGAAGATTTGTGACCAGGAGACTCAGAAATTACTCTGTAATTCTAAGGCATAATGGCTGATACTTGATACTGTAACGTTTAAGGAAACTTTAGAAATCTTAATTAGTTTAAATGACAATTATGTATGTATAGTTTTAATGTTTGTTTGATTTCGACACATCTCCATAAAATGTAAAAAAAAAGTCTCTGTGCTATAGGACATTGAAATGGCAAGACCAATTCATCAAAAGCTTAGCGATATCTAAGAAGATTCTGTATTGGTCAATACAATCCCTCTTTTCTTTTGAAAGGAAAACAGGATGTGTGGAGGGGATGAATCGCCTAGACCAACTGTGCTGGTTGTTTTTTGTCTACTTGACACAAACTAGGGACACTTGAGAACAGACACCTCGACTGAGGAATCTCTTCCATTGGAGTCGTTGATGGCTATGTCTGTGAGACATTTCTTGATTGCTGGTTGATATAGGAGAGCCCAGACCATGGACTATGCTGTCCCTGGCCAGGTGAACCTGGGCTATAGAGGATGGGTTATTGAACAGCTGGCGGAGACCAAACCAGTAAGCAGCCTTCTTCCATTGTCCTGCCTTTGTTCCATGCCTTGGGTCCAGCTTGATTCCCTCAAAGATGGACTCTGCCTTGCAGGTGTAAGGTGAAACAGACCCTTTCCTTACCAAGCTGCTTTGGTTAGTGCTCACAAGAACAGGAAACAAAATACTGGCAGGAAGCAGGCAGAGCTTCCTTACCACCGGCCTGTGGACATCCCAAAAGGCCCGTTCTTGACTGTCCAAAATTTTTCTTTCTGTCTTGTCCTTTTTCCGGTCAATCCTGAAAGAGTGAAGAGAAGAAGTGAGAGGATTTTTGTGTTTTTGTCTTGCAACTCCTCAGCAATCTTCTGCTCCTAGGAGCTAAAATGTACCTGAGACTAATTGCTCCCAGCCTGGTCCCTCCAGAAAATATCAGAAACTCCACACATTCCATGAACTTGCTTTAGTCTGGATTACAGATTACCACATGTGTGCAACGAACACGGTGGGCAGAAAATAAGAACGAGCAGGCACAGAGATGTCCACGTGGGGTGCGGAGGTCTGGGTTATAAAGGACGGAACTGGCCTGCCCCTACTTCAAAGTGAATATTGTGTATGCAAATTGAGAAGAAGGAATACACCCACCTGTGGCCAGTACTCTACCCCAAATCTGAAAGTTTAACTTTAGATTCATAGCAGCCAGAATGTCTGGAAAATGCTCCAGTTATGTGTCTTAAACCATTTGGCTTTCTAAAGGCACAGTATACCTCTGGCTTGTGATGAGGCCCCAAAGACAAATGTCACCGGCCTAAAGTAGGGAAAGCACAAAATGCAGGAGAGAAATTACAGGTGACAGAGACAGATTCCTTGTGTTCTCTGATCAGCAGCCCACGGAAGAGGCTTTTTCCCCCTTTCAAAATATGTGTTACTTCCTATTATCTAAGTAAAAGCAACTCGGATTAATTGCTGTGTAACTTCTGGTTCTCGGCTCTCTTGGGAGCCCTTTAGTTTATTGGACTGAAATAAATCCATAATCACCCTGTGATTTTTGTGATAATTGCTGTGTACTTAAATGGCCCACAATTATAATGTAATAACAGAGTTAATCAAAAAAGTTAATGGAGAAAAACCATATATGTATAAAGTGACAGTTCCCCCTCCTTGATAACATGTGATGCCATTTGATTTGGCGGACAGCTAATCTGTGCTACCTGTGCTTTCCAGTGTTGTGTGTACACTGGCACAGATATCCCTCGGTCCATCCAAATCTGAACCTCTACCCACCTTCTACTTCTCCAGATGTCTCATAGAGCAGCTTAGCACAGAACCTGCGTACTTTCCTCCCTTGGGGAGGGGGGATTCTGGCAAGTACCTGGGGGGCAGGGGAGACCAGGAGGTGGCTGACATTGTAGAGCAGGGAAAGGCAGAGATAACGGAGTGTGGGTAACAGCAACGACAGCATGCTGATTGTGGGGCCAGATGACCACTGCTGTGATCTGTTCTTACCCCATAACCCAAAACCCAATTCTAGGTGCAGGGAGCAGGAGGAGGTCACCCACAGAGTGTGAAAGGGCTTCTCTGGAGCCCTGTGGGCGCTATTTACCTACAAGTGGTACCCAGAAAAAGGCCCTTGCGTTCTCCTAGCTCGGCTCTTTTCCGTCCCTTATCTGTCCACCTCTGCCTATTGACATGACTGGCTAAGCCAGACTCCATCACTGCGAAGAACAGAGAGACCTGGACCACGGCAGTTTCACGTCCAAGAATTTTGTGGATCTGTGTGACAACTATGTTTATGGGCTGGGGGACAGTTATTCCATCTCATGCTTCCTTAGGGAAGAAGGAATCCCCACTCTGCCTCTATGAAGGAGAATCATGGGCAAAAATCCTTCTAATTTTTTTATTATTCTCCTCTTGGTAGGATGAATGACTCTTAACTTATTGGAAGAATGGGAAGGAGGAAAGAGAAAGCTCAGTTGGTCTTTCTGGGTTACATTGATGTCAGGATTATATGTTCTCTGCACATAAGTTGACAGAGGTCAGCTCCATCCTGGTGGAGGGTGCTGACAGAGGCCCACCTCTGCCCAGAAAAGACACAGATCCTAAGCCACTCCAAAAATCTGAGTGTGTGTTTTATTCTTCAAAACATAATTTTAAGCTTCTTCCCTATATGGGAGAAGGGAGAAGGGGGGCTTGTCTTCTCTGTGGTTTAAGTGTGTCATGTTCCAAAGATGACACTGTGTTTGACATTGGCCCTAAGATGTGGTGTTGTTTAGGAGAGTGTATAAAGATTTTAGCGGGTGAGGTCTGTAATTGGGGTGGGTGTGCTGGGGGCAGCCTTCGAAGGTATGGCCCAGTCTGGATCCCTCTGCTTCCTAATTCTCCACAATGTGAGTAGCTTCTGCCACACACTTCTACTATGCACTCTGTCACACCTTCCTGCCAAGGTGGTCTGAAACCCCTAAAACCATGAGTCAAATAAATCTTTCTTCCTTGAGTTGCTTTTTTGCTATTCTTAAGTGACAAAGGAAAAAGTCTCTCTTAAACACATCCTCTCTGAAACTCCAATGTGTTTACCTAGGAAGTCAAAACCTCTAGGCCTATAATAAACTGGGTCTGACATTTTCTAGTCCCCTAACACAGAAGGCTTATTGAAAATCATCCGGGCAAACGTACATCTTCTTACAGGGTGAGCTTTGCATTTGGGCAGGATCCTCCTCATCTGATGAAACATGCTTTGGAAGTTGTCTTAATGTGACATTAGTTCCAAAGGTGAGACTACATCCTGACCTTTTTTACCCAGATGGGAGTAACCAACCCAGCTGGAAACCTCACTGGGGCTACCACACCCTTATACCATCTCCAAACTCTAGAGAGTTTTTTTTTCTCTCTGAAGAGTCTCTGTTGAGTTCACCTACTTTACTTGTGCTTCGGCTTGCATAAAGATGAATTCCCACTTCCTTGCAAAGGCTCGCTGCAGTCTTGCTAAGTTTTCCTAAAGAGAAATGAAAATCAATACAAAGGCATTAATCATCAGGAGTTAATACATGGACACCTATGGTTATTACGAGGCAGCCATCCGTTTTGGTTACTTCTAAGAAAATAGCAGGGCCCTGTGTTAAATCCACTGGACAAGAACCCAATTCAAACCCTGCTGAAGAGCTGAATGATGACTGTTCCTTTACAGATCCATTAATTCTGAAATCTCTGGTTTACCTGATTCATTTCTTCTTGATGGTCAGAATACAACTCATATAACCTTTGGTAGAGAAAAGGCTATGGGAGCGGGTGGAGAGGGTGGCTCAGTGCTGAATGTGATAATATTCGCCTTGGCAGAAGACGTGTTTTGGTCCCCAGTACCCACAATCAGGTGGCTCACTTATGCCTGTAACTCCAGCTCCAGGAGGATCTAATGCCTGTGTGGACACCTGTACACACTGTGCACGCATGTACACACACACCCACACACACTTACAAATAAAATGAATCTTTTTAAAAAAGGTTCCTGGGGGCTGGAGAGATCCTAGCAGTTAAGAGGCCGGCTGCTCTGCAGAGGACCGGGTTTTGATCCCCAGCACCCACATGGTGCTGAGAACTGTCTATAGCTCCAATTCCGGAGAACTCCAGTTCCAGGGAATCTGACACCCTCTTCTGACCTCCGAGGCTGCACGACGCGGGGGGCACAAACCTACATGCAGACAGTACATTTATACACATACAAAAAAAAAAAAAAGGTCCTGGAAAGATGTTAGTGTACAGCTGTTGGGGAAGGCATGGCAGAGTCTGTGCAACCTGTTGGCTCCTTCAAGAGCAAAGCTCAGGATGGGTCTCTGAATGACGTTTTCCAGCAGAGAGCCGGGCAAGAGGCAGGGAAGGAAGACCAAGACCGAGAGGTCTTTCCATTAGGGCTCTTTTTTTTTTTTTTGTTTTTTTTATTTTCTTTTTGTAAATTTATTTATGTACATGAATATATTGCCTGCACATATATATGTAAGTGCACCCCTGTCATGACAATGCCCATGGAGGTCAGGAAAAGGCATAATGCCCCTGGAACTGGAGTTACCAATGTGTTTGCTGCCATATGGTGCTGGTGGGAATTGAACCCAGGTCCTCTGAAAATCAGCCAGTGCTCTTATACATGAGCCATCTCTCTAGCCCCACTTAGTGCTTCTTAAGGTCATGTTCAGAAATGGATCAGGGACTGTCTATAGTGATGTCCATAAAAAGAAAAACCCAGAAACAGAAAGCGGAGAGGGGAAGAGAGGTGAGGGGTTGAGGAGCATATCAGGACTGTCCTTAGTGGGGAAGGGGGGATATTTTCTCCCAGCTTGCAGACTACCTAGTGTGGAGGAGTATTTGACAGGCACTCTAATGATCCTCCTAATTCTGATTAATGCAAGTCTAGAATCAACATTACGGTGTGTATTTCCATAGAGCTCATGCCAACACTAATTGATTACCCTCATTAGTGGATTATTAATATAAAAGACGATTCATTTGAGGAGTACAACTTCACATCTATTACCAAGGCTGGTGTGTAACCTCTTCTAAGAGATCCGTCCCTTTGACTCCTGTGCTGTTCACAGGAAGTCCTGCTGGTCACCTGGGGAGAAGTGATATGAACTATGACTGCCATGCTGTGGAATACTAGGCAGCCACTTAAAATGGCAATGTAGATTAGAATTACTAACACAGATATTACAGTCTATGGATGGAAAAGCAGCCATAGTAATAATGCTTCAGTCATTCACTATTTTTGTAAAGAAAAAAAGGTGGTATAGAAAAAACATCTTAGTGAGAGAATCTTCATTTCCCTCCTTTTTTTTTTTTTGCTGTTCGAATTTTTGTTTTCTACAAAGAATATCTGTAAACCAGAAAATTTTAATAAAATTAGTATAGTTTGGAAGAAAATACTTTTTTTTTAACCATTTGTACAGAACTCTAGCCTAGAAAAAAATCTTTATGCTGTATTCTTTACAAATACTAGAGCTGACCACTGTAGGGCAAGAGAACAGAAAACGGAATAAAACTCATTGGGAGTTGATGCTGTGTTGTTTTTGTGCTGGTCCAGTTCTAAAACATGGAAACCTAGTCAAGAACAGAAGGTTCCGATGCTTTCCTGGTGTTGTGTTAGGGGAGTCATGTGGTCACGGCAAAGCTGGTTGTTGTGTATATAGCAAGGAAAACATCAGTCTTTGGAAAGATGCTGATGTGCCTGCTGGGGTCAGGGCAGACAGGGGCAGGGCCAAGCTTCCAGGACACTCAGAGTCACACACTCACCACGCCAGGTTTGAAGACAGTCACATATGATGTCCAACATCTGATCTGATATGCAAACACTAGCCAGATCTCTGCTCCTCGACCCAATCACAAGCCTGTAATGTGAGTGGGATCAAAGACAGTGGCACGCCACACTCAAGCTCTGCAGTCCAGTGTCCACACATTTGCCTTTGGTGATAGAGAGAGGCCCTATGGTCCAGTTGGCTTCCTAGATGTGAGGATTCAAAGCCTGGCAGAGTGGAGCCTCTTGGTATTTCTTTGGGAAGAGTAAAGTAGAGAGAGTGGGAGGGGTCCGTGGAATGTGGGTGGGGCTGAAGATGCCGCCAATTCAGGACTTTCAAGGAAGGATTCCACACCACTCTCAATGCTGCCTCTCCTCCCCAGCTCCCACCCTTCAGTGCCTTTCCAAGCTGGGCAGCCCCTGCACCAGAAGGTGGACAGGAAGAGGGAGGAGGGGAGGAGAGGGAGGAGTAGGCACGTGAACTAATGTTTATGAGCCATGTAAGCCCAGTTCAGGGAAAAGATTCAGAAATCAGAACTTAAAATATGACTTTTTTTTGTTTTTTTGAGACAAGGTCTCCCTTAGTCCCATCTGGCCTGGAGCTGCTGGCACTTGAACTCACAGAGATCGCCCGCCTCCGTCTCCCTGGTGCTGGGATTAAAAGTGTGTGCCACCATGTCCAACCTTTAAAATTATTTTTTAAAATTGTCTGTGAATCTTGTGTTCTTTGTGATTTTTATTTTTGGATTTGTCCAGTAGGGATGGACATGAGTGAGGTGTAGACCTTTTAATTTTTGCAAAGAATCTCATTTATAAAGGAAGATGGAGGAGGACGGTAGGCAAGTGCGGAAAGGAGATGTCCTTGCCACAGACACCTTGTTATATTGTCTGGATTGGATTTTGGTCATTGGATTCTGTCTCTGCTAAGCACAGAGAAGAGTGAATATAAAGATGACAATTTTAATTTTAATGAAAATTTTTGACAACAAAGTTGAAAATTTATCTTCTAGAACAAATTTGGTTAATATAGGTGTAATAGGCTGGTGCAACTTAGCCTTTCTGGGTGCTTAACGACTATACTTAATGCCCATACCAATTCGGCCGAGGGACCTAAGGGATAACCTTGTTCTCTGCCCTCAGAGGTCAACTAAGTCTTAGGGGATTGGGATAACCTTGTTCTCTGCCCTCAGAGGTCAACTAAGTCTTAGGGGATTATGCATGGGGGCACCTCTTGAAATGTCCTACAGATGTGGGTCACCAGTCTTCCTGTTCAGGGAGGTCTTGGAGAGCCACTGATGGGACTTCAGCCAGTGTCCAGTCTACAGAGAGGAAAGTCTGCTCATGCTTCAGAAAAGGAAGCCTGGTCTAGCAAGACCTGCTTTTGTCCTCTAGTAGATGGAACAGGTAAATGAAAAGCTGAAAGAAGCAAGGCACTCCCCCCTCCCCCCAAAGAAAAACCCCGAGAGACCCCTGAGGACCAGATCCTCAACTGACCTGGAGAAAACAAAAACCTTGGTTAATCTGGGCTAATTTTGTGGCCTTAAGCATCCAAAAGGAAAGTATAACCAGTTACAAATAATCAGTAAGACCAGAGAGACTGTACTGCAGACATAGAACTTGAGATCTTAGTAAAAAAGACAAAAAGAATAAAGAGAGAGTACTGTTGTTTGACCTATCTCCAATTCTTACTGGCAAGTACATCTACTCTGTGGCTGCCACCACTTTTGGCACTCCTCAAAAGCACAAGACATGGTTTTTTAACCTCCTAATATGGATTGAGGACTCATGTCTTTCCAAGAATCCTCCAAACTTTCAATGCCAGATGGGGACTACTGAAATACCCAGCTTATGGACTAAACAGCTAAGGGGATGTCAGCCTCGTCAGAATATAGACTGACATTGTTGGACTACCTGGGCTGTATCATGGAGGCCAGTGCAGGGGGATCAAGACAAGGTGCATGCTTACTGGACTTCATTTTGGAGGACCATGGGAGGGAAAGACCCCAGTGTGGAGCAAAAGTGCAGGACTGATGTTTGGGGTTGCCAAGGAGGAACCTTTGAGCACTTCCTTAGGGAAAACATGACATCTTTTAAGGAAGAAAAAAAAATCCTCCAATTCAAGTGATATGTGTATGTATGTGTATATAACTATGTATATATCTATATATAATGTAGCAATACATGTATGGTGGAGTTCAGGGACTTGGGTGGGATAGGGGGCATGGAAGGGGAAGTGACTCTAGATTTGATCGAGAAATGATGTGTGACCTATGGAAAAAGTTTAATAATGGTAATAATAATGGTAACAATAATGGTAATAATAACAAAAAGAAAAAAAAACATGAAGATCTAAAGTTGATCATAAGAAAATACAGGACACTTATTGGAGAGAGATGTGAGAAAGACATAGCAGTATAGAGTCAGTCAGAATTCATCCCAAGTATTTAAGTTTAATCACCAAATATTAAATGGCTTCTATCATCTTGAATTTTCCCAATTTATAGTTTTGCTTCACAGTGAACACCTGAAAGGGGGCAATGATATTGATTATTTCTGAATGGATGGGAAAAGAAAGTGATGTAAGCATAGAATTTGAGTTAATAGAGGAAAACTTGTAAAAAAATAAATATGTACAGATATATTGATAAAAAAAGAAAATTGCTAATTTGGAGGAATGTAAACCTCAGAGTTCCAAAGTTCTTCTGGAACTTCTATCATTCCCCAAACTCTATATTTTCATAGGTGGATAATTTTTATTTTTTATTTATTTTTATTTTATGCGTATGAGTGTATTGCCTGCATATAGGTAAGTGCACCTATGTTGTGCAACGCCCATGGAGGTTAGAAGAAGGTGTCAGATCCCTGGGAAGTGGAGTTACAGATGGTTGTTAGGCATCATGTGGGTGCTGGGATTTGAACCTGAGTCTTCTGCAAGAGCAGCCACTGAGCCATCTCTCCAGCTAGGTAAGTAATTTTTAAAAGGTAGAACTGATTTGCCCTCCAGAAAGTCTCTGATAAATTAATATATAGATTCAATGCAATCCCAATCAAAATCCCTATGACTTTTTTTCACAGAATTAGAAAAATCAACATCCTAAAATTCATATGGAAAAACAAAAGACTCCAAATAACCAAAGCAATCCTGAGCAAAATGAGTGGGGGAATTAGAGGGGGAATTATTATACCAAATTTCAATCTCTACTACAGACTGATAGTTATAAAAACAGCATGGTACTGGCACAAACATAGACCCGTAAATCAATGGAATAAAATCAAAGACCCAAATTTGAGTACATATGATTTTGGCTAACTGATATTTGACAAAATATCCCAAAACATTCAGTGGAAGAAAGATAGCATCTTCAGCAAATGTTGCTGGAAAAACTGGATCACCTTGTGTAGAAAAATGAAATAAAACCCCTATCTTTCACCTTATACAAAAGTCAATTCTAAATGGATTAAAGACCTCAATGTTAAACCTGAAACTCTGAAAATGTTACAAGAAAATATTGGCAGTAACCTACTAGATATAGGTGTAGAAAAGACTTTCTAAATCAGACAGCAGTTGCACAGAAACTAAGGTCAATAATCAACAAGTGGGACCTCATTAAACTAAAAAGCTTCTGTACAGCAAAAGAAACAATCAAAGAAATGAAGAGAAAACCCACAGAGGGGGAGGAAATCTTCATCAATGACACATCTGACAGAGGTTTATATCCAGATTATATAAATTACTCAGAAAACAAAGGACCAAGGAAACAAATGACCCAAATTAAGAGATCTCAACAGCGACTTCTCAAGAGAAGAAGTTAAGATGGCTCAGAAACATCTTAAAAAGTGTTCAACATCATTACTAATTAAGGAAATGCAAATCAAAACCACTTTAAGATTTCATCTTACAAAAAAAAAGATTTCATCTTACACCAGTAAGATTGGCTATGATCAAGAAAACAATGCCAGGGGCTGGAGAGATGGCCTAGCAGTTAAGAGCGCGACCGCTCTTGCAGAGGACCTGGGTTTGATCCCCAGCACCCACATGGTGGCTGAGAACTGTCTATAGCTCCAATTCCAGGAGAACTCCAGTTCCAGGGGAATCCGACACCCTCTTCTGACCTCCACGACATTGCACGACACGGGTGCACAAACTTGCATGCAGACAGTACATTCATACACATACAAAAATAAATAAAATAAAAAAGACTAAAAATGAACCTCCCATTTGACCCAATTATACCACTCCTACATGTATACCCAAAGGATTCATCCTATAAGAGAGATACGTGCACGACCATGTTTATTGCTGCTCTTTTCACAACAGCAAAGAGCCAGAAGCAGCCTAGGTGTCCCTCAACTGATGAGTGGGTAATGAAGACGTGGTATATTTATATAATGGAGTTCTATGCAGTAGTGAAGAAGGACGACATCATGAAATTTGTAGGCAAATGGATGGAACTGGAAGCTGTTATGCTGAGTTAACAGAGTCTCAGAAAAACAAATGACATATGTTATCCCTCATTTGTAGTTCCTAACACCAAATCCTTATATGTAAGTCAAAGTGGGTAACTTGTCAGTAAAGATAATGTCACATTGATTGTTACCACTATAGATATAGCTTGAAGTATACATCTCTATTTTTCTTAGTTGTAAGATTTATGAGAAAGAACAAAATTTTTTAAAGTACATTAAAATATACATCAACTTGCTATATAATTTAGGAATGTAAAGTTGTATTTTTACATGTATACAAGCTTATAGTTAAACTGTGAATCCCTAAATATGTTTTGCAGTTAACCTATAGTTTGATTTCAGATTTTGTAAATTTGCTATATGTAAGGAGTGGAAAAAAAAAAGCTAAGATTAGGATCATGAACATCAAAGGCTGGGATAGATGCTCCCAAAGCATTGAGTTTGAGATGTTGCTTAGAGTACTGGATCGCAAGAAGACTGTGACAAGCTTCAAGTAGAAAACACATTGTTTCAAAAGCTTTGTTCAAAGCATAAAGTACAAGCTCTTAGCTGTGAATTTGATGCTAATGAATAACAATGTACTGAATAAGTAGATGGTGTTTTTATAACAAAATATACATAAAACAAGGCTATATGGGGATGACTTTGTATAGTAGAAGCAGGAAATGAGAAATTACTGATAAAAGCTACAAAATTTTAGTTACACAAAATGAATAAACCCTGAGAATCTAATGTACAACATGGTAGCCATATGAATAATTTTGTAGTTTATGTTTGAATCATTCTAAGAAGGTTGATGTTAAATGCTTTCACCAATAACGAAGTTACATAGTGACTGATTGATTGACTGATTGATTGATTAATGAAGATTTTGTGACCAGAGACCTCAGAACTTACCTCTGTAATTCTTTAAGGAATAATGGACTGATACTTGATAATGTAATGTTTAAGGAAACTAGAAATCTTAATTAGTTTAAATGACAATTATGTATGTATAGTTTTAATGTTTTGTTTGATTTGGAAACATATTCCATAAAACTTGTTAAAAAAAAGTCTCTGTGATATAGGAATGAATGGCAAGACCAATTTCAAAAGCTTAGCGATTATCTTAAGAATGAGTCTGTTGGTCAATAAAATCAATCTTTTCTTTGAAGAAAACAGCGAGGGTGGAGGGGATGAATTCGGCCTAGACAACTGTGATGGTTCTTTTTTGTCAACTTGACACAAACTAGGGACACTTGAGAACAGACACCTTGACTGAGGAATCTCTTCCATTGGAGTCGTTGATGGCTATGTCTATGAGACATTTCTTGATTGCTGGTTGATATAGGAGAGCCCAGACCATGGACTATGCTGTCCCTGGCCAGGTGAGTCTGGGCTATAGAGGAGGGGTTATTGAACAGCTGGAGGAAGCAAACCAGTAAGCAGCATTCCTCCATGGTCTCTGCTTTAGTTCCTGCCTCTGGGTTCCAGCTTGATTTCCCTCAAAGATGGACTCTGCCTTGCAGGTGTAAGGTGAAACAGACCCTTTCCTTCCCAAGATGGTTTTGGTTAGTGATCACAGCAACAGGAAACAAACTGGGCAGGAAGCAGGCAGAGCTTCCTTACCACCGGCCTGTGGACATCCCAAAAGGCCCGTTCTTGACTGTCCAAAATTTTTCTTTCTGTCTTGTCCTTTTTCCGGTCAATCCTGAAAGAGTGAAGAGAAGAAGTGAGAGGATTTTTGTGTTTTTGTCTTGCAACTCCTCAGCAATCTTCTGCTCCTAGGAGCTAAAATGTACCTGAGACTAATTGCTCCCAGCCTGGTCCCTCCAGAAAATATCAGAAACTCCACACATTCCATGAACTTGCTTTAGTCTGGATTACAGATTACCACATGTGTGCAACGAACACGGTGGGCAGAAAATAAGAACGAGCAGGCACAGAGATGTCCACGTGGGGTGCGGAGGTCTGGGTTATAAAGGACGGAATTGGCCTGCCCCTACTTCAAAGTGAATATTGTGTATGCAAATTGAGAAGAAGGAATACACCCACCTGTGGCCAGTACTCTACCCCAAATCTGAAAGTTTAACTTTAGATTCATAGCAGCCAGAATGTCTGGAAAATGCTCCAGTTATGTGTCTTAAACCATTTGGCTTTCTAAAGGCACAGTATACCTCTGGCTTGTGATGAGGCCCCAAAGACAAATGTCACCGGCCTAAAGTAGGGAAAGCACAAAATGCAGGAGAGAAATTACAGGTGACAGAGACAGATTCCTTGTGTTCTCTGATCAGCAGCCCACGGAAGAGGCTTTTTCCCCCTTTCAAAATATGTGTTACTTCCTATTATCTAAGTAAAAGCAACTCGAATTAATTGCTGTGTAACTTCTGGTTCTCGGCTCTCTTGGGAGCCCTTTAGTTTATCGGACTGAAATAAATCCATAATCACCCTGTGATTTTTGTGATAATTGCTGTGTACTTAAATGGCCCACAATTATAATGTAATAACAGAGTTAATCAAAAAAGTTAATGGAGAAAAACCATATATGTATAAAGTGACAGTTCCCCCTCCTTGATAACATGTGATGCCATTTGATTTGGGGACAGCTAATCTGTGCTTACCTGTGCTTTCCAGTGATCTGTGTGTACACTGGCACAGATATCCCTCGGTCCATCCAAATCTGAACCTCTACCCACCTTCTACTTCTCCAGATGTCTCATAGAGCAGCTTAGCACCAGAACCTGGTACCTTCCTCCTTGGGGAGGGGGGCATCTGGCAGTACTGGGGGGCAGGGGAGACCAGGAGGTGGCTGACATTGTAGAGCAGGGAAAGGCAGAGATAACGGAGTGTGGGTAACAGCAACGACAGCATGCTGATTGTGGGGCCAGATGACCACTGCTGTGATCTGTTCTTACCCCATAACCCAAAACCCAATTCTAGGTGCAGGGAGCAGGAGGAGGTCACCCACAGAGTGTGAAAGGGCTTCTCTGGAGCCCTGTGGGCGCTATTTACCTACAAGTGGTACCCAGAAAAAGGCCCTTGCGTTCTCCTAGCTCGGCTCTTTTCCGTCCCTTATCTGTCCACCTCTGCCTATTGACATGACTGGCTAAGCCAGACTCCATCACTGCGAAGAACAGAGAGACCTGGACCACGGCAGTTTCACGTCCAAGAATTTTGTGGATCTGTGTGACAACTATGTTTATGGGCTGGGGGACAGTTATTCCATCTCATGCTTCCTTAGGGAAGAAGGAATCCCCACTCTGCCTCTATGAAGGAGAATATGGGCAAAATCCTTCTAATTTTTTTCTTCCTTCCCTCTTGTGTAGGATGAATGACTTAACTTATTGGAAGAATGGGAAGGAGGAAAGGAGAAAGCTCAGGTTGGTCTTTCTGGGTGTTCATCTGAGTCAGGATATCTGTTCTCTGCCATAAGTTGACAGAGGTCAGCTCCATCCTGGTGGAGGGTGCTGACAGAGGCCCACCTCTGCCCAGAAAAGACACAGATCCTAAGCCACTCCAAAAATCTGAGTGTGTGTTTTATTTTCCAACTAATTTTAAGCTTCTTCCCTATATGGGAGAAGGGAGAAGGGGGGCTTGTCTTCTCTCTTGGTTTAAGTGTGGCATGTTTCCCACAGATGCATGTGTTTGAGCACTTGGCCCTCAGATGTGGGTGTTGTTTAGGAGAGTGTCAAGCTTTTAGGAGGTGAGGTCTGGTATTGAGGGTGGGTGGCTGGGGGCAGGCCTTCGAAGGTATGGCCCAGTCTGGATCCCTCTGCTTCCTAATTCTCCACAATGTGAGTAGCTTCTGCCACACACTTCTACTATGCACTCTGTCACACCTTCCTGCCAAGGTGGTCTGAAACCCCTAAAACCATGAGTCAAATAAATCTTTCTTCCCTTGAGTTGCTTCTGTCGCTATTCTAAGTGACAAGAAAAGTATCTAACACATCCTCTCTGAAACTCCAATGTGTTTACCTAGGAAGTCAAAACCTCTAGGCCTATAATAAACTGGGTCTGACATTTTCTAGTCCCCTAACACAGAAGGCTTATTGAAAATCATCCGGGCAAACGTACATCTTCTTACAGGGTGAGCTTTGCATTTGGGCAGGATCCTCCTCATCTGATGAAACATGCTTTGGAAGTTGTCTTAATGTGACATTAGTTCCAAAGGTGAGACTACATCCTGACCTTTTTTACCCAGATGGGAGTAACCAACTCAGCTGGAAACCTCACTGGGGCTACCACACCCTTATACCATCTCCATACTCTAGAGAGTTTTTTTTTCTCTCTGAAGAGTCTCTGTTGAGTTCACCTACTTTACTTGTGCTTCGGCTTGCATAAAGATGAATTCCCACTTCCTTGCAAAGGCTCGCTGCAGTCTTGCTAAGTTTTCCTAAAGAGAAATGAAAATCAATACAAAGGCATTAATCATCAGGAGTTAATACATGGACACCTATGGTTATTACGAGGCAGCCATCCGTTTTGGTTACTTCTAAGAAAATAGCAGGGCCCTGTGTTAAATCCACTGGACAAGAACCCAATTCAAACCCTGCTGAAGAGCTGAATGATGACTGTTCCTTTACAGATCCATTAATTCTGAAATCTCTGGTTTACCTGATTCATTTCTTCTTGATGGTCAGAATACAACTCATATAACCTTTGGTAGAAAGGCTATTGGAGAGGTTGGAGAGGTGGCTCAGTGGCTGAATGTGTATTGCTCTTGCAGAAGATCTGTATTTGGTCCCCAGTACCCACATCAGGTGGCTCACTACTGCCTGTAACTCCAGCTCCAGGAGGATCTAATGCCTGTGTGGACACCTGTACACACATGTGCATGCATGCACACACACACCCACATACACTTACAAATAAAATGAATCTTTTTAAAAAAGGTTCCTGGGGGGCTGGAGAGATGGCCTAGCAGTTAAGAGTGCCGGCTGCTCTTGCAGAGGACCGGGTTTGATCCCCAGCACCCACATGGTGGCTGAGAACTGTCTATAGCTCCAATTCCAGGAGAACTCCAGTTCCAGGGGAATCTGACACCCTCTTCTGACCTCCGAGGCATTGCACGACGGGGGTGCACAAACCTACATGCAGACAGTACATTTATACACATAAAAAAAAAAAGGTTCCTGGAAAGAGTAGTGTACAGCTGTTGGGGAAGGCATGGCAGAGTCTGTGCAACCTGTTGGCTCCTTCAAGAGCAAAGCTCAGGATGGGTCTCTGAATGACGTTTTCCAGCAGAGAGCCGGGCAAGAGGCAGGGAAGGAAGACCAAGACCGAGAGGTCTTTCCATTAGGGCTTCTTTTTTTTTTTTTTTTTTACTTTTCTTTTTGTAAAATTTATTTTATGTACATGAATATATTGCCTGCACATATATATGTAAGTGCACCCCTGTCATGACAATGCCCATGGAGGTCAGAAAAGGCATAATTCCCCTGGAACTGGAGTTACCAATTGTTGTTTGCTGCCATATTGGTGCTGGGAATTGAACCCAGCACTCTGCCAGTGCTCTTATCCACTGAGCCATCTCTCTAGCCCCACATTAGTGCTTCTTAAGGTCATGTTCAGAAATGGATCAGGGACTGTCTATAGTGATGTCCATAAAAAGAAAAACCCAGAAACAGAAAGAGGAGAGGGGGGAGAAGAGGGAGGGGGTGAGAGAGATATTCAGGACTGTCCTTAGTGGGGAAGGGGGGATATTTTCTCCCAGCTTGCAGACTACCTAGTGTGGAGGAGTATTTGACAGGCACTCTAATGATCCTCCTAATTCTGATTAATGCAAGTCTAGAATCAACATTACGGTGTGTATTTCCATAGAGCTCATGCCAACACTAATTGATTACCCTCATTAGTGGATTATTAATATAAAAGACGATTCATTTGAGGAGTACAACTTCACATCTATTACCAAGGCTGGTGTGTAACCTCTTCTAAGAGATCCGTCCCTTTGACTCCTGTGCTGTTCACAGGAAGTCCTGCTGGTCACCTGGGGAGAAGTGATATGAACTATGACTGCCGTGCTGTGGAATACTAGGCAGCCACTTAAAATGGCAATGTAGATTAGAATTACTAACACAGATATTACAGTCTATGGATGGAAAAGCAGCCATATTAATAATGCTTCAGTCATTCACTATTTTTGTAAAGAAAAAAAGGTGTGTATAGAAAAAACATCTTAGTGAGAGAATCTTCATTTTCCCTCCTTTTTTTTTTTTGCTGTTCGAATTTTTGTTTTCTACAAAGAATATCTGTAAACCAGAAAATTTTAATAAAATTAGTATAGTTTGGAAAGAAAATACTTTTTAGTTTTTAACCATTTTGTACAGAACTCTAGCCTAGAAAAAAATCTTTATGCTGTATTCTTTACAAATACTAGAGCTGACCACTGTAGGGCAAGAGAACAGAAAACGGAATAAAACTCATTGGGAGTTGATGCTGTGTTGTTTTTGTGCTGGTCCAGTTCTAAAACATGGAAACCTAGTCAAGAACAGAAGGTTCCGATGCTTTCCTGGTGTTGTGTTAGGGGAGTCATGTGGTCACGGCAAAGCTGGTTGTTGTGTATATAGCAAGGAAAACATCAGTCTTTGGAAAGATGCTGATGTGCCTGCTGGGGTCAGGGCAGACAGGGGCAGGGCCAAGCTTCCAGGACACTCAGAGTCACACACTCACCACGCCAGGTTTGAAGACAGTCACATATGATGTCCAACATCTGATCTGATATGCAAACACTAGCCAGATCTCTGCTCCTCGACCCAATCACAAGCCTGTAATGTGAGTGGGATCAAAGACATTGGCACGCCACACTCAAGCTCTGCAGTCCAGTGTCCACACATTTGCCTTTGGTGATAGAGAGAGGCCCTATGGTCCAGTTGGCTTCCTAGATGTGAGGATTCAAAGCCTGGCAGAGTGGAGCCTCTTGGTATTTCTTTGGGAAGAGTAAAGTAGAGAGAGTGGGAGGGGTCCGTGGAATGTGGGTGGGGCTGAAGATGCCGCCAATTCAGGACTTTCAAGGAAGGATTCCACACCACTCTCAATGCTGCCTCTCCTCCCCAGCTCCCACCCTTCAGTCCTTTCCAAGCTGGGCAGCCCCTGCACCAGAAGGTGGACAGGAAGAGGGAGGAGGGGAAGAGGGAGGAAGTAGGCACGTGAACTAATGTTTATGAGCCATGTAAGCCCAGTTCAGGGAAAAGATTCAGAAATCAGAACTTAAAATTATGACTTTTTTTTGTTTTTTTGAGACAAGGTCTCCCTTTAGTCCCATCTGGCCTGGAGCTTGCTGGCCTTGAACTCACAGAGATCTGCCCGCCTCCGTCTCCCTGGTGCTGGGATTAAAAGTGTGTGCCACCATGTCCAACCTTTAAAATTATTTTTTAAAATTGTCTGTGAATCTTTGTGTTCTCTGTGATTTTTATTTTTGGATTCTGTCCAGTAGGGATGGACATGAGTGAGGTGGTAGACCTTTTAATTTTTGCAAAGAATCTCATTTATAAAGGAAGATGGAGGAGGACGGTAGGCAAGTGCGGAAAGGAGATGTCCTTGCCACAGACACCTTGTTATATTGTCTGGATTGGATTTTGGTCATTGGATTCTGTCTCTGCTAAGCACAGAAGAGTGAATATAAAGATGAAATTTTAAATTTTAATGAAAATTATTTGACAACAAAGTTGAAAATTTATCTTCTAGAACAAATTTGGTGAATTTTAACACATCTATACCTTTATATAACCACCAACAGAATCAGGATTTGGGATAGTTTTATCACCTCCAGACTTTTCTGGGCTACCTGTTTATAGTAATGCCCCACACTATCTATAACAACAGCCCTTGAATTCCTTGTTTTTCCCTAGAATAGGATAGTGCTGGCTTTACAAGGGTATCATACAATGGAACTGATGGTTTAAGATTGTATTTGTTCACTCAACATGATATCTTTGATACTCAAAAAGTGATTTTGTACATCAAGAATTCATTCCTTTTATGTAGAATTTATTATTCCATTGTATGGAATGTACCATACATAGTTTGTTTAGTCATTTACCTACTAAGGAATTTTTGGGTTGCTTTCAGTCTTGGGTACCACATATAAAGCTAGTATGGACAGTAGCTTATGATTTTATGTGAACGTGGGTTTGATTTCTCTACTTGGTTACATATGATAACTACATGTTTAGCTTTATAAAAACTGCTGAGGTATTTTTCTAGAGGCTG